>QANZ01008912.1:0-21217 GCA_003254925.1 Chamaecrista fasciculata
AGGTATAACACTTTTCGTATCTGGTTTTAAATTTCAGCTAGCGGGTCTCAGGTGGGTTTTCCTCGGGGGCGCAAGTTTTTTTTTAATTTACGTTTCTTCCGCTGCGTGTTTCCCTGTGGGATTTCCCAACACAATTAGTGCAGCGTTTGCAAAATTCGGGGACCGGCTAGTACAATGGGTAAAATTCAGGGACCTATCTGTCAGCGAGTGCATAAATCAGGGACCAGAAAGTTATTTTACTCATAAGTTTAAAATAGGACTTCGTACGAAAGTCCCCACAGACGGTGCCAGTGATGAACCTGGTTCTGGCCGAGGGTCATTACCTGGTTCGGTGAGGCAACTCTGGGTCGAAAGTGGCCTGCAAGTCAATGAACGCACAGGGGTGGCCCTGCGATTCAGCTCCGATGCTTAAGTTAGTAAGGGATATCAGCTCAATAACCTCAATTGACTGAGTAGAAAGCGTACCTTTTTCCAGTGTGAAGGGTTAACCTTTTATACTGGCTGAGGGCAATTAGTTGTGATCTTGCCATAAATGCCTCGATGCTTCATTGTGATCCTGGCTGATCTGATTGTGATCCTTGGCTCCCACGTATTTTCCTTTCTTGTGAAGGGTGCCTTGATGGCTAAAGCGCTACCAAGGAGAAGGATCTCTAATTGATTTGCCTTGACTGATACCGGATCCTGTGAGATCCTTGATTGGTTCCTGATTGACTCAGGGAATGTTTCCTTATTCTTTGATCCGTGGGCGCCCTCACTGTCCGTGCTTGAGGACGCCCTTGTCCTGGCGAGATGTAGAGCGTTCACGACCCTTCAGCCTGTCCAGTGGGTATTTGGCGCATCGGGCCAGGGGCATACGTTGCCATTTGGGCCTCCTAATTAATGGGCCTATTATCAATAACTAAACCATTTTGTTGACTACTAAAAAGTATATTGATTATTAAAAACAAGATATTGTTTTAATTGATTTGTCTATTTATAAAAATTATTTAATTTTATCCAACGATAGTAAGAGTCTAAGAGATAACAGGCTGATTCTATTTGTTTTTTTTTTCTATTTTTAGGAAAAAAAGTTAAAATTGTTTGATGTATGAATTTTTTAAACTATTTTTAGAAAACGAAAAACAAATGTGGTTTTAAAAATTAAAAATAAGAAAAAAAAAAGTGTTTTGTGCCTTTGAAGACAATTTATAAGCCTTGTTAGACTTTTTCTACAATGTGATTGGGCGTGCTGTTTTTTTTTTTAAAAAAAAAAAGAAACTACAATTTGTAACTAGCATATGAATCATCCTATATATATATATTGTAACTACAAATTGTACAAATTGTATGATTAGATATCATACAAATTCTAATACACCTATCAGTGTTGATAAACTAGAAAATGGACAAGCTTACCTAGTTTAACAAGTGAGGGCTGCAAGAGCAAGTTGATCGTCCAAGTATCTGCAAGAGCTTCACAGGGGGCCCTTGCGAAGAAAACTCTGACGCTCAAGTTAGAATGAGAGATGTGAGAGTAAGAGAATTCTGAAAGGTGAGAAGTAGCTAACCTTTGTCTGCTGGGTTGAGCTCTATTTATAGAGCAGGGGGAGAGTGGTGGCCAGCACGCGGAGCGTACCACGTAGTCAGGCACGATCTCCACCAGCGGGAGTGGAGAACGTGGGTATGACTGGAGAACGTGGGTATGACTAAGTCCGTGGCCCACGATCTCCACCAGCGAGGATTGCGAACAAGGCAGTCGTGGGTGACTGCGTGTTAATCTGGAGGCACGCGCCATGACCCTCGATGGATCACGACTGCCCCTAAGTGTGCAGAGGGCACTTGATTGGCTCGAGTGCGCCTTGCCAGGTTTGGAGGGGAGAAGAGGCCCGGTTCGAGGGCCATTTAGGCGTACGCCCAAATAGTGATGTATCACAAGTCCCTCCTTAAAGAAGTCCACGAGCGCGTTCGTCATAAAATTTCTTAAGGGGCGCGGGGTGATAGGTTTGAAGCGCGTGCGATGGAACCAATGCATGGGTCATGTATTCGTGTCAGGCGAACGCCCCAAATGTACAAGAGTACTTGTCCCCCGGGCAGAGGAGACATAGGAAAGGCGGGCGCACCGTGGGAATACGGAAAGTCAGTGTGGCCATTGCGGGTGTCCATGTGGTAGGTAGCGCTGCCACCTCAGCCTTTTATTTGGAGTAATATTCAGATTCATTTAGTGGTGGTCATGTTCGAATCATGTGTCAAGGGTTTCATTTTGGAAAGGCAAGCATATTTAAGTGAGAGGAGCAATTAGAGAAGGGGGCAAACACACACTTTTGGAGGTAGAACAGAGAGCAACTCGTGGGAAGCATTTTGGAGAAGACCCAGTCGCCATCTTCAATCTATTTTCATGTCTACTAGTTTTTCTTCTTTTCCTTAGCTTTAATTTCATTTTTGTCATGGATATTAGAGGCTAGACCTCTAATCTAGCTTTGTTGTATAAAGATTTGGAGAATTTCATGTTTTGAGACTATACTTTGAGGTCTAGCCTCTAATATCCCTGACAAAAACGAAATTAAAGCTAAGGAAAAGAAGAAAACCAAGTAGAGATGAAGATAAATTGAAGATGGCGGTTGGATCTTCTCCAAAATGCTTCCCATGAGCTGCTCTCTGTTCTGCCCCCTTCTATAATTGCTCCTATCACTTAAATATGCTTTCCTTTCGAAAATGAAACCCTTGGCACATGATTGGAACATGACAACCACTAAATGAATCTGAATATTCCTCCAAATAGAAGGCGGAGGTGGCAGCAAATGATTGGGTCACTAAAAGAAAGACAAACCAGAGTTAAAATCACTTCAGCAAAAAGGGAGGTAGTCCTATGCCCATAGGACTTGAAATTAGGCAATTTGAGAGAAAGAAGAGGCAGCCAACAATACTAGAATAAAAAGGAAATTAAGTGGATTTAGTGACTGAGAAAATGAGATAATTTGGTCTGAAAATAAGAATAATAGAGCCGCTAACAAATTCCCCCACACTTGAACAATACTTGTCCTCAAGCATATTAAACAAAAGCCCCCCCCCCCCAAACAATTAACACAAAACAAATTTAGCACAAGAAACTGAATTGAAAAGCCACATCAAAACTTAAGCTTCCAAAACAAGTTAAACAGCCAGAAAACATTAAAATTGAGAGAAAAAGAGAAATTAGACATTATCACACAAATGCAAGCCTTAAGCACCTTCCAAATGGGCCACCTCTAAACAAATTAAGCAAACCAAGAAGGAGAGATTAAGAATTAAGAAGGTCAGAAACTCAACTGAACAAGCAACTAAAATCCCACTAAATCCTATTCAACTTACTTATTGCTTCTTTTCTTCTTCTCTTTTTTTTTTTTGAAAGAGCTTAAAGAACCAACCTTTTGACGCGAAAATGCATACTTTCTTAGGTACACATTCCCCGTTACTCAATTGACCTTGACTCTTTTTATTTTAATTTTTTTTAAGAGTGCCTTTACTCTTGCCTAGAGTGTCATAACCCTTTTGACGCGAAAGTAAATGCTTTCTTAGGCTCCTACCCCCGGTTACTCAGGAGATCACAGCTCTATGTGACTACTAGCACTGTTCATAACTCTTTTTGAGTCATTGGAACAGAAAATTAAACACGGAGAACTCTCTTTTTCTTTTTATTGCAAGTAAATACGGACAAAGAGGAAACAAGTTACTGGACAGCAGAAGAACCAACCAAACAAAATTAAAAATCTCAAATTCTAAATCAGCCCAATAGTAAAATAGCTACACATTTGGAAGGGAAAGTAAATTAATCATGCAATTATAACTTAATTAATCATCTCTCACAATAACAAAGTAAGCTAGGCAAAAAAATTTGAATTGGAAAAGAAAGTGATGATGTGACAAAAATAATTCAGCAACTATAAGAGAAACATTGGGTTAAAGGCAATGGGGAGAGGACAAAAACTATTCAAGAGTGGGGAAAACAATGTCAAGCAACTCATCAAAAGAATAAAAAAAATAGACCAGAAGCACAAAAAAACAGCAGCTGGAAGCAAGAAACAGTCAAAATAGAGTGTCAAAATCCTCCCCCGCACTTGAAAAATGCAGTGTCTTCAATGCATCTTAGAAACAGTCAAAATAGAGGACATAAAAGAAAAGGGAAGAGGGGAAAAAAGCACTCCCTGTCACTGATCAGCGAGAAAAATCTTGATCCACGCGAGGTCGACGGTCAACAACTCAACTTTTCTTGCAAGATATTAAACTCCTCCCGAGAAACCATGACATTGCCTTTCTTCCCTTGAGTACCTGTAAAACAAAGAAAAATAGTATTGTCTTGGCGACGGGTGATAAGGCCCACGGTACGAAGGGAAGAAATATCCAAAGGGCTCATAGGAAAAGAGTTATGATCATCAATAGCACAAGGATCAAGCACTTTCAGATTTAAAGCTAAATTTGTTATGTAGGATCCTAGAATCAATGGTCAATTACGGGAGACAGCAAAGGAAAAATGATCGTTAAACCAATACCCTAAGTTCACTTTTTTACCCTCGGTCATAGACCAAAGAAAGAAGAGCTCAGAATAGGTTACCACAGCGGTAGTGTCAGGTCTCCCTGAAAAAGAATATGCTAGGAACCTATGGATGTAAATGAGTGTTGGATCCACAAATAACTGATCCCTAGACGTGCCTGGATCAGAGGGTTTGGTGTCAGAGCCATCTGTAAGCTTTTGAAAAATAGTGAACCTATTATAGCCACTAGGAGGTACAAGTAGGGAATCAAGAAAAACTTGAGATTGTGCCATTTCTTCAGTGATGAAGCCCATTTTTATATTAAATTCAGTGAGAGAGAGAGAGAGAGAGAGAGAGAGAGATAGATAGAGAGAGAGAGAGAGAGAGAGAGAGAGAGAGAGAGAGAGAAATTTACTAATTGAAAAGAGATTTTAAATTGGGGAGTTGTATTGGAGGAAGTGGAGCTGTCTAAACAAGTACTCTCAAAAGAAGCATGGAACTCTTGTTGGGAATCCTAGGCGCCTAAGGCAGCGGAAGCGAAAATAAAATTAAAATAAAACGCCTAGGTCCTATGATTCCCGAACGGATCCGCTAGCAGAATTTAAAACTTTTGGTTAGTGTTATACCTCAGAGTTTCAATTCGATGGTTGAACGGGGCGAGTTCCACGGAGTCCATTCCCAGAGTTCTCCCTCTGCCAGTAATCCACACGAACAGTTTCTTTGAACACCGAGGTGCTAGCCTCCAATTCTTTTCTCCAAAAGAATCTGGGACCAATCTACAGACCTCTGACTTCAAGAACTCCTTCTTGAATCAGCAACTGAGGTGGCGCTTAGAAGAATCCCCCCACAAGAACTCCTTCTTGCCTATTCTTCTCTCAAAACCCTAATTTTAGAGCAAAGTCGAAATTTCCCTAACTCTTAGAGAAAGTCGACTTTCTCTTGTGTGTGTGCAAAGGAATATTTTCTCTCTCTAACTCTTAGGAGGAAAATCAAACTAGGGTTTGTGTGCTATGCTTGTTGGGCAAGTCGACTTGTCCCATATATATAGGGAGAAATTTGGTGATTTAATAATTCCTAAAATAAAGATATTCTGATAATATAATTATTTTAAGACTTGAATTTATAATTATAATATTACTTTAATATTATATTTAAATTCAAAATGCAATCTTGGAGAATCAAATTGAGAGATCAAATCTCCCAATGGGACCCACCAAGATGGCGCCATCCCCCTCTCAATTATCCTTGGAATTTTATAAATCAAAAACTTCCTTATTTTTGATTCACCAAAGATTCTGAGATGAGATCTTCACCAAATCTTTTGAATTCAAATATTTTGAAATCTCCATCAAATCTTTTGAATTCAAATATTATTTGAATTAATAAAACAATTTTATTTATCCAAATAATATCCCTTAGAGGCGCCACCCTCTTTAATTATTTAGGAATTTTATAATTCAATAATTTCCTAACTCTTAGGAACATTATCTGAATTATTTTCCTAATATTTAAATTGTCAATAATTAATCTCATTAATTATATAAACAATTATTTATATTTAAATTTGTCCCACAAATCTAAATATGTCATCTGTAGATTAATTAAGACAAGACATAATGTCCCAGACATTTCCTCTGTGTCTTAAATCGTGTCACTCGCGTGACCCACGAATTAACCCTAATTCGTGTCCCATTCAAAAGGTGTTCAGTTCCTGCTTGTGTGTGACCCAGCAGGCCCCACGTGAAGTTGGCAGCAGGGCATCCCCATGACCTACAAGTCGTGAGCGGACTCTAGCAAGCCATCACAAGTACCCAAAACATGTGAGTTATCGTTTCTAACTAAAACGACTTAACCTCAGTACCTCCGTCTCAAAGATCCGATTGTCCTACGATATCTTGGTCATGCACTAGGCACAGGAAAGTCATCCATAATCCAAACCACAACTTTCTCGATTCCCTGAGTAAGTCCCAATTCTTGAGTGGCCACTCGTTTTTCCTGGACAGACTCATCAAGGGCGCCAGTTAGATATCTCTCATCTAATGAGGGACAAAATCCCATTTTGGCCAATCCACATTCCACAGCAATGCAATCAACCAGACCCGTACTCAGCCCGTATAACTACCCTGTTACGGGCAGCGTTAGACTAAGCCAAAGACTGACAACTGCAACGCCGGAATAATGATGACCTCAGGTCTAAGGCATCGCTACAGGCGTACTAGGAGAGGCAAGCTGATGACTAAACCCATGCAGGACTCTCCGGGTCAGTCCAGCAATTCGTAACCACCTTACGTAATTGCACCATGACTCTCGTCCCAGCATCTAGTGCGTGCATCTCATGCTCCGAGGTCATGCTGGTCTTAGTTCATTTTTGTTCCCACAAAATAATCGACCAGGGACAAATTTAGATTAATTATCTCATAATTAATCATGGATGTCATCATAGTAAACATGCTAATAATATGACAACACATTAATTTATCTTCCATAAATTAATAATATGTTCATAACATATTTAACATAAAATGATTGGCCCTAGGGCACAATCTCCAACAACTCTCTCACTAGATCCATGTGAATTAGGCAATGGATCTGGGAATAGGCAGTCCAACCTATCTGGGCAAAATAAAACTCAACCTTCTCTCGAAGCCCTAGAGAATCAAGAGTTTTAACATCCTGCAAGGGTGGAATTTGTCATTGAGCTTTTGAAACTTAAGCTTATTGGCTGGATTTTGAAATTTAAGAGCTGGGAGAGAGGTTTGTGCTGGTTCAGGATTGGTGGTGGATGGTTTTCTAGTGGCCCTCTTGGTGTTCTTGGTTTTGGATGGTCTATTGGGTGGTGAGGGAGATGGAGGGGGTGATGGAGGTAGAATTTGTGGCTGAGGGACAGTAGAATGTGGTGTGGTTTTCTGCCTTTTATAAGTCCTAAGAGGAGGAGGGGCTGCATTTTGAGAGGAGCTGCCTAAAGGGGCTATGGGTGCTAGATTAAGTGATGATGAGGGTTGTGAGCTAGTGGCTTGGAGACGCGAAAAGGAACGCCTAGTGGGAGCCAAAGCAAGGAATTTTCAGCACAACACAATAGCCAAAATACAACCAAGCAAGCACACACAAACCAGCACACACAAGATTAGAAAAGACTCAGCAAAAAGAGACTCACAATCTCACACAAATCAGCAAATCCTCTAATTTAGCGATGAATGTGAACACGGAGTATAGACCTAACAGAAAACCTAAGCCTAGACCAAATTAGAGAACTAACTATCAGTCAAGCTGAGGGAGAGTGAAATCAGAAAGCACCTAGCAAAAATAAGCTTCAATCAAAAAATCCACAAAACCCTAATATTAAATCTATAAAAATCTAAAGAACTTAGCATCAAAATCAACCAAAACCTAAATAATCAACTAAAAACAACTAGGAAAAACTGAAAATAAAAGAAAAACGAAGGAGAAAACGCAAACCGTAGAAGTGAAAATTAGAGAATCCACTATTGAAGAAATTCGAACCACAACACACCACCATGAACTCCACAGCAAGCTAGGAACCACCATGAACTCCGGTGAAGCTTGGAATCATCATGAACTACGGCGAAGCAGCGAATGAACTCCACACCACTGCACAGCGAATGACTTTGGCGAAGCTAAGGACGAACACAGAGTGGAGCAAACAAAGAGCATGGAGGCCGACGAGTGAGGAAGGAGCGCGACTGAAGCGGCAGGAGAACAGGAACGTGCGGCGAAAAAGCTTGGCTGGAGAAGACGAAAGCGCACCGCTGAGCTCTTCTAAGGTTTCGAAATGAGACTGTAAATGTAATTTCTAAATTGGGTTAAAATGAAAAATAGTTAAAAAGGGTAATAAGTAGAAACAAAGGGATAGGGAACAAAAATTTTAAAGAAAAAAAATAGAAATTAAAAATAGCTAATATCTAATACTTTAACAATCTAAAATAAAATCCGCATACGTGGCGAGTTTATGCTGCGAGTTAGCGTCCTAATCATTTTTTTACTCGCAATTTCCGTCTGCCACATATTGGCTAATTTGAATTTCAATTTACCTACATAAACTCCTACTTAATTCCACTCAACTGTTGAGAAATCACAGAGGGAGCGCAGCGGAAAAAATTTAAAAAAAACTTATTAAAAAAGCTAACTCTGTAATTCCTTCCAGGATCCACTAATTATATTTATACCAGGAAAGTAAAGATGTTTACCTATATTTCAATCGGTGATTTATCGTGTTCGCGAATTTGAGAAGTCCACTCCGAGTGTCCTTCCTCTACCGGTGATCCACAAGAGCAGTTTGGCAGATGCCTAGGTGCTAGCCTCCTTCACTTCTTCCCAAGTGAATACGGGAACTTTATCTATGATTCTTGAATGATCAAGAACCGTTCCTGATTCTCAAGATTGATTGGGGTGTACTAATATTATCAGGTGCAGGCCTAACTCTCTTTCTCCAAGAAGAAAATCGACTCACTCTCACAATATTAGGACTTGGCGAATTTTTACTCTCAACAAGGCACTAGGCGAAATTCTTAGTCTCACCAAGAATTGGTTGTGTGTTGTGTTGTGTGTTAGGCGCCTAGGCCTCTATTTATAGTTTCCTCATTCCCAATCTTAGGGAATCCTAATCCAATTAGTAAATCCCTAAGATATTGAATATCTTAATATATCTCAGTATATCTTTTGATTTATAATATCACACTTAATATTATAATTCAAAATTAAATAGGTGGCAATTTAAATTTGAGACTCAAAATCAAATCTTGATTGCTCAAATCCTATTGGTTGGAATGAGTCATGAGGAATTGATTTTATAATTTAAAATATTACTTTAATATTTTATATTATAAATTCGATTTGCACATATCTTTTAAACTTAAAGTGCAAGATCAAATCTTGCACTCCAAGAAACAAGATAGGCGCCATCCTCATGTAGCTCAAGAGGAATTCTATAACAACCCAACTTCTTAAGTAGTTATAACTAACTTTGTTAATTCCTAACAATATTGAATAAAATATTACTTTAATATCTTTAATTCAAATCCTATATCTTTTCAAAAAGATATTGTTTGAATTCAAAATTCAAACCTTGTCATCTTTATTTAATTAATAAAACATTTTCATTAATTAAAATAAGACTAAAGAGGCGCCACCCTCATGCCTTGTTTACCCAATATTAGTGAATTTAATAAATCAATAATTCCCTAACTTTTAGGAAACTTATTTAATTTATTATTCCCTAATATTTTAAACAAGAATTTAATTGTAAACTATTTAACAATTAATATATTTAAATTTGTCCAACAAATTTAAATACCACAATCATAGATATTTATTTAAGACAAGATTTAATGTCCTAAGACATTCAACTATGTCTTAAATTGTGTCACCAAAGTGACTCACGAATTAACCCTAATTCGTGTCCCAAAATAGCATCTTGATCCTGCTCATGTGTGACCCAGCAGGCCTCACGTGAAGTTGGCAGCAAGCCATCTTATGACTCACAAGTCGAGAGCAGACTCTAGCAAGTCATCACGACTACCCAAAACACGTGAGTTATCGCTATAACGTTAACGACTTAACCTAAATACCACCTTGTCATAATTCCTATTGTCACACTATATTTTGGTCATGGATTAGGCACGGGAATGTCATCCATAATCCAAGCATAACTTTCTCGATTTCCTGAGTTAGTCCCATTTCCCAGCGTGGCCACGCATTTTCTTGGACAGACTCATCGAGGGCGCCAGTTAAATATCACTCATCTCAATGAGGGACAAAATCCCATCTTGGTCAACCACATTCCTCTGCACGGTAATCAACCAAACCCGTACCTAGCCTGTATGGCTACCCTGCTACGGGTAACGTTGGACTAGGCCAAAATTTGACAACTACAATGCCGGAATAGTCAAGACCTCAGGTCTAAGGCTATCTTGACAGGTGTACAGGAGAGACTAGCTTATGACTAAACCCATGCAGGACTCTCCGGGTCGGTCCAGCAACTTGTAACCCTTACATGATTGCACCATGAGTCTCGAGAAGCATCTAGTGCATGTATCTCTATACACCAAGGTCATGCTGGTCTTGGTTCATTTACGTTCCCACGTGAATGATCGACCAGGGACAGTTTTTAGATTTAATTATCATATAATTAATCAAGGACGCTATCATAGTAAACATGCTAATAATATGATAACAACATAATTTATCTCTATAAATTAATCAAAAACCATATGTTCAAACAAAACATATATATAAAATGATTGGCCCTAGGGCATAATCTCCATCAAACTCCCACTTGCTTTAGGGTACAATCATTAATCAAATCGTTCCTACACTAGGTACATTCATCAATGCGTCTAATCCCCATTGACGTTACATGACGCTCATGTATGACCCGCGCAAGAGGCTTCGTAAGAGGATCGGCAACATTATCCTCGCCTGCTACTTTGCATATCTTGATATCTCCTCTGTCAGCAATTTCTCTGACAAGGTGATAACGTCTGAGTATGTGTTTGGTCCTTTGGTGGGACCGGGGCTCCTTGACTTGTGCAATAGCCCCACTATTGTCACAATATAAGGTAACAGGATCAGCAATGGACGGAACCACTTCAAGCTCAGTAATGAAATTCCTAATCCACACAGCCTCCTTTGCTGCATCTGATGCTGCAATATACTCAGACTCCGTTGTAGAATCAGCAATCGTGCTCTGCTTGGAACTCTTCAAACTCATGCTGCCACCGTTCAGGAGAAACACATATCCTGACTGCGATTTGAAGTCATCTTGGTCGGTTTGGAAACTAGCGTCAGTGTAACCAATTACACTTAGCTCCTCATCAGTTCCACCGTATACCAAGAATTCATCCTTAGTTCTTCTTAAGTACTTAAGGATGTTTTTGACAGCGGTCCAATGATCCTCTCCAGGGTCTTGTTGGAACCGGCTCGTCATGCTCAGGGCAAACGACACATCAGGTCGAGTACACAACATGGCATACATGATGGATCCAATTGCCGAAGCATAAGGGATGCCACTCATGCGCCCTCGCTCAACAAGTGTCTTAGGACACTGTTTCTTGCTCAGGACTAATCCATGATTCATCGGTATGAATCCCTTCTTGGAATCTTGCATACTGAATCGTTTCAGTATCTTATCCAAGTATGTACTCTGACTCAATCCAAGAAGCCTTCGAGATCTATCTCTATAGATCTTGATGCCTAGAATATAGGCAGCTTCTCCTAAGTCCTTCATTGAGAATGATTTTCCCAACCAAGATTTCACTATTTCTAAGGTGGGAATATCATTTCCAATGAGCAATATGTCATCGAAATATAGCACCAAGAACACAATTGTGCTCCCACTAACCTTCTTGTAAACACAAGGCTCATCTTCGTTTTGTGAGAAGCCAAACTCTTTAACTACCTCATCAAAACGATGATTCCAACTCCGGGATGCTTGCTTCAATCCATAAATGGATCTCTGAAGCTTGCATACCTTCTCTGGTTCCTCTGGACATACAAACCCCTCAGGCTGTGTCATGTACACATCCTCGAGCAGCCTTCCATTAAGGAACGCTGTTTTGACATCCATCTGCCATATCTCATAGTCATAATATGCGGCTATGGCAAGAAGGATCCTAATGGACTTGGCCATTGCAACAGGAGAAAACGTTTCGTCATAGTCTATACCATGACATTGCGTAAATCCCTTCTCAACTCGCCTCGCCTTGAAGACGTTGACATTGCCATCCATGTCTGTTTTCTCTTTGAAAACCCACTTGCACCCTACGGGTTTTACCCCTTCGGGTGGAGCGACCAAGGTCCATACCTTGTTGTCGAACATAGATTGCATCTCAGCCTTCATGGCTTCAACCCATTTCTCAGAGTTGGCATCTACGATGGCCTCTTGATAGGTGGTAGGTTCACCACGCTCCGTGAGCAACACATCTCTGTTTTCAGTCACAAGAAATCCGTAATATCTCTCTGGCTGAAAACGTGTTCTATCAGACCTTCGTGGTCCTTGTGTTTCTGGAGGAGCTTCCACAACGTCTTGTCGAACTTCTCCAGTTTCCGTCTGTGCCTCTGAAGTGCTTTGTGGATTTTGAATTTCTTCAAGATCCACCTTACTCCCACTGTTTCTTTTGGAAACCAGATCCTTCTCCAAGAAGAATCCACTTCTGACTACAAACACTTTGTTGTCAGCTGGGTAGTAAACATAGTATCCCCTTGTTTCCTTGGGGTATCCTACAAACAAGCACTTGAGGGATTTAGCTGATAGTTTATCATTAGCTTGTTGCTTAACGTAAACCTCACATCCCCAGACCTTGAGATAAGACATAATGGGCTTCTTCCCATTCCATATCTCATATGGTGTCTTCTCAACTGCTTTAGACGGAACACGGTTAAGTGTGAACGCAGCAGTTTCTTGAGCATGCCCCCAAAAGGAAGGCGGAAGATCAGCTTGACTCATCATAGATCGGACCATATCTAATAAAGTCCGATTCCTCCTCTCAAAAACACCATTCCACTGTGGGGTTCCAGAGGGAGTAAGTTGTGAGACTATTCCACAACTTCTAAGATGATCAATAAATTCTTGACTCAAATACTCGCCTCCTCGATCAGATCAAAGGACTTTGATTCTCTTGTCAAGTTGGTTCTCTACTTCATTTTGAAATCTTTTGAACATTTCAAAAGACTATGACTTGTGCTTCAATAGGTAGACATAGCCAAATCTACTAAAGTCGTCAATAAACGTGATGAAGTAAGAGTAACCACCTCTAGCTTGAGTACTCATGGGTCCACATACATCACTATGTATGATCCCCAATAAGTCGGACGCCCTTTCACTGTGTCCAGTGAAGGGTGCCTTTGTCATCTTTCCAAGTAAACAAGATTCGCAAGCATCATATGATTCAAAATCAAATGAGCTTAGAAGTCCATTTAAATGGAGCTTCTCTAGGCGTTTCTCGTTTATATGGCCTAAACGACAATGCCAAAGGTATGTAGGATTAGATTTGTTAATCTTAATCCTTTTCGTATCAATGTTATAAATTTCATTATTACGTTGTTGTTCCAATTTTAAGATATAATGATTATCATGCAAATCTCCATAAGCAAATAAAACATCATTTTTATAAATTGAACATCTACCATTTCCATTAACACAAATAAATCATTCCTTATCCAAATAAGAAAGTGAAATAATATTCGAACTTAACGAAGGTACGTAATAACAATTGTTCAAAACAAAAATAAGCCCAGTGGGCAAAACAAGCTCGTATGTTCCTACGGCTACTGCAGCAACCCTTGCTCCATTACCCACTCGTAGGTCCACCTCGCTTCTGTCCAGCTTCCTTGTGTCTCTAAGACCCTGCACATTTGTACAAATGTGAGAACCACATGCTGTATCTAATACCCAAGTGGTTTGAGCAGAAAAATGGACATTTATAACAAAGATACCTGAAGTAGAGGGCCCGGTCCCCTTCTTCTGTTTCTTTAGATCTTCCATGTACAGCTTGCAATTCCTCTTCCAGTGTCCTGGCTTTTGACAGAAAAAGCAAACTGCATCCTTTGCGGGCTTTGCCTTCTTGGCAGGTTGTGGGTTGGGCTTGGTCGCTGGCTTGGTCTCACCATCCACGGCGTTAGCCTTCCTCTTTCCTTTGCCCTTTCCCTTGCCCTTTCCTTTCTGAACCACCAAGACAATGCTAGGCGCCTTTTTGACGGATGCCTCAGCAGTCTTGAGCATCCCATGCAGTTCAGAAACAGATTTCTCCATTCCATTCATGTTAAAGTTCATGACAAACTGGTCATAACTTTAAGGCAACGAGTTCAGGATCAAATCCGTCGCAAGCTCTGGTGGGATGGGAAATCCGAGCCTACCAAGGTGATCTATGTACCCCTTCATCTTCATGACATGGGCACTAACAAATGTACCTTCAGCCATCTTGCACGAGCACAGAGCCTCATTGGTCTCAAATCTCTCTTGTCTAGCCTATTGCTGGAACATTTCCTTTTGATGGGTGACCATCTCAAAAGCCGTCTTGTCCTCCATGTTCTTTTGTAACTCGGGGACCATAGTGGCTAGCATCAGGCAAGCGACATCCACAGCATCATTGAAATGCTTCTCATAAGCAGTTCTTTCAGCTCTTGGAGCGCTGGCTGCAGGCTCAGCAGCGCAGGGTATTTCTAGGACATACAATTTTCTTTCCTGGGTGAGAACAATTCTCAAGTTTCGATACCAGTCAAGAAAATTTGTCCCAGATAACTTATCCTTCTCAAGGATAGATCGCAGTGATAGTGTTGAACCATTGTTTGCCATTTGTTTCTACAATTTAAGATATGAAAGTTTAATTAGCAAAATATATCCACCATTTTTATAAAACCCAAAAAATTATTATTAGTGGCTAAGACCCATATTTCACCAAAGTGTACCGTCGCGGAGGCGATCATGCACCCTTAGGTTATTTAGGTAGGTAACTCTTTACCAATCACATCTCATGTGACTCTTAGATCTTTATGGGACTGTATCATCATATGATACTTATTATGGCATGTTTATCCCATCTAATGCCTTGAGGTCCAAATCTTATTTGATAACCCCATTAAGTCACACAATAAAACTTGTGAATGGCCAAATTCAAAACAACGAGGCAAAAGCCCAACCAAATTTGATCTAGGCCCATTGAACACGTTCCGCGGAGGCGATCACCGCATTCAACAGACCAAGACTTCAATGAGGCGTTGTGTTGAAAATTCCATTCACCCGTGTCTCCTCAAGATAAAAGTGGGTACGTGCAGCGGATGCTATCACCGCCCCACGATGATCAAGAAAATAACAGGGTTGTTTTATTGATGGCATTAAAACTTAAGATTTTAAAAGGGTTCAATTTTAAATTGTTCCATTTTGGTTCAATTTTAAATCCAATTTTAAAATTAAACGAGTTGTGCCATGTGTTTTCCCCGCATGTATCATATACATTTAAAACACATGCACGAATGTTGTATCTCATACAAAATCTTACGCTCGTATCGTATACGTAATTGTGCGTGAGAATAAAACCGTTGCATGTTAAAACGCACCCCTAAAACATACATCTAGCGCAAATTGCATCACATACAAAATACTAAATGCACAAATATAACCGTGTTTAGATATGGCCAATCTACCCTAAATTCCCTCAAGCCAATGAGAGAACTTTTCTAAAAAGGAAAAAAAAAAAGATTACATTGGGAAAGCCTCAGTTACATTGAGGTGAAAAATAAAATAAAAATTACATCCAGAAATTTAGGGAGACGACACGCAGGCCGTATTTACCAAAAATACCTAGAGCCATATCCAACACCACACCCATACATGAACAATTCATATATTTAAAACATACACGGCTATCATACCAAAAATACAACAAAACGATTTAATTGTGGTGCAATTAGAGTCTGTGCAATTTAACATGCCTCTTGAAATTAGGTACTGTACCAATTTAACATGGCTTGGAGACGCAAAAAGGAACGCCTAGTGGGAGCCATAGCAAGGAATTTTCAGCACAACACAATAGCCAAAATACAACCAAGCAAGCACACACAAACCAGCACACACAAGATTAGAAAAGACTCAGCAAAAAGAGACTCATAATCTCACAAATCAGCAAATTCTCTAATTTAGCGATGAATGTGAACATGGAGTATAGACCTAACAGAAAACCTAAGCCTAGACCAAATTAGAGAACTAACTATCAGTCAAGCTGAGAGAGAGTGAAATCAGAAAGCACCTAGCAAAAATAAGCTTCAATCACAAAATCCACAAAACCCTAAGATTAAGTCTTTAAAATCCTAAACAATTTAGCATCAAAATCAACCAAAACCTAAATAATCAACTAAAAACAACTAGGAAAAACTGAAAATAAAAGAAAAACGAAGGAGAAAACACAAACCGTAGAAGTGAAAATCAGAGCATCCACTATTGAAGAAATTCGAACCACAACATACCACCATGAACTCCACAGCAAGCTAGGAACCACCATGAACTCCGCTGAAGCTTGGAATCATCATGAACTCCGGCGAAGCAGCGAATGAACTCCACACCACTGCACAGCGAATGACTTTGGCGAAGCTAAGGACGAACACAGAGCGGAGCGAACACAGAGCAGGGCGGCCGACGAGTGAGGAAGGAGCGCGACGGCAGCGGCGGGAGAACAGGAACGTGCGGCGAAGAAGCTTGGCTGGAGAAGAGGAAAGCGCACCGCTGAGCTCTTCTAAGGTTTCGAAATGAGACTCTAAATGTAATTTCTAAATTGGGTTAAAATGAAAAATAGTGAAAAAGGTTAATAAGTAGAAACAAAGGGATAGGGAACGAAAATTTGAAAGAAAAAAAATAGAAATTAAAAATACCTAATATCTAATACTTTAACAATCTAAAATAAAATCCGCATACGTGGCGAGTTTATGCTGCGAGTTATCGTCCTAATCATTTTTTTACTCGCAATTTCCGTCTGCCACATATTGGCTAATTTGTATTTCAATTTACCTACATAAACTCCTACTTAATTCCACTCAACTGTTGGGAAATGACAGAGGGAGCGCAGCGGAAAAAATTAAAAAAAACTTATTAAATATGCTAACTCTGTGATTCCTTCCAGGATCCACTAATTATATTTATACCTGGAAAGTAAAGATGTTTACCTATATTTCAATCGGTGATTTATCGTGTTCGCGAATTTGAGAAGTCCACTCCGAGTGTCCTTCCTCTACCGGTGATCCACACGAGCAGTTTGGTAGATGCCTAGGTGCTAGCCTCCTTCGCTTCTTCCCAAGTGAATACGGGAACTCTATCTATGATTTTTGAATGATCAAGAACCGTTCTTGATTCTCAAGATTGATTGGGGTGTACTAATATTATCAGGTGCAGGCCTAACTCTCTTTCTCCAAGAAGAAAATCGACTCACTCTCANTCCCAAAATAGCATCTTGATCCTGCTCATGTGTGACCCAGCAGGCCTCACGTGAAGTTGGCAGCAAGCCATCTTATGACTCACAAGCCGAGAGCGGACTCTAGCAAGTCATCACGACTACCCAAAACACGTGAGTTATCGCTTTAACGTTAACGACTTAACCTAAATACCACCTTGTCATAATTCCTATTGTCACACGATATTTTGGTCATGGATTAGGCACGGGAATGTCATCCATAATCCAAGCATAACTTTCTCGATTTCCTGAGTTTGTCCCATTTCCCAGCGTGGCCACGCATTTTCTTGGACAGACTCATCGAGGGCGCCAGTTAAATATCTCTCATCTCAATGAGGGACAAAATCCCATCTTGGTCAACCACATTCCTCTGCACGGTAATCAACCAAACCTGTACCTAGCCTGTATGGCTACCCTGCTACGGGTAACGTTGGACTAGGCCAAAATTTGACAACTACAATGCCGGAATAGTCAAGACCTCAGGTCTAAGGCTATGGTGACAGGTGTACAGGAGAGACTAGCTTATGACTAAACCCATGCAGGACTCTCCGGGTTGGTCCAGCAACTTGTAACCCTTACATGATTGCACCATAACTCTCGAGAAGCATCTAGTGCATGTATCTCTATACACCGAGGTCATGCTGGTCTTGGTTCATTTACGTTCCCACGTGAATGATCGACCAGGGACAGTTTTTAGATTTAATTATCATATAATTAATCAAGGACGCTATCATAGTAAACATGCTAATAATATGATAACAACATAATTTATCTCTATAAATTAATCAAAAACCATATGTTCAAACAAAACATATATATAAAATGATTGGCCCTAGGGCACAATCTCCATCATCAACACCTTCCTTTTATTCCCTCCAAAAGCTGAACCGCCAATTTCATTTTTCCTCCAAATTTACATCATGTCCAATCGAACCACGTGTCACTCTCTTATTCAATCTTCCTCACCTACCATGTACTTCCTCAGACTTCTTTCGATAAAAGGAAAAATTCACATCGCCATACCCATTTCCCTTCTCTTCGCCATACCCATTTCGCTTCTCACCTTCGACTTCCTCACCCATTTCGCTTCTCTTCGCAAAAATTCACATCGCATACCCATTTCGCTTCTCTTCGCCATACCCATTTCACTCGCTGGTCAGCTTCCTCTGCGATTTCCTCCGCGGATGTCCTCGGTTGCTTTCCCGCCGCCACTGCCACCGTCACTTCCGCTAACGATTGTCACCGATTTGGCATTATTTCTAGGCATCGTAGTTCCTCAGGCTTCTTTGGCTGAATGCAAAAATTGATCATCGTCATACTCATTCCGCTTCTCTTTCACTTCGACAGGTTTGTTCTCTGGGCTTTTCAAGTCGCCAGTCAGCTTCCTGTCCGATTTACTCCGCCGACATCGTCGCTTGCTTTTCCGCCGCCTCTGCCACCGTCATTTCCGGTAAGCCCTCCCACTTTGCCTCGCATTTATTTCTTTCTTCACATTTCCATATTGTATTTGAAGTGTGTTTGTTTGTGTTATGTAGAAAATCTTATTTGGTGTTATTTTTCTACATACCAGCAGACATATATTGTGTGTGTTTTGTCAATGTTGCTGTCCGAGTAAGTGCTTTGTTTCTCTTTGGTTTGAAATGGTAAAATATGGGGGAAATGACTTCTATTTGTGATGTGCAATGCGAATGTTGCAAGAAAAGATGTATTGATAGAATAATGGACTTGTTTTGGGTATGGGAACAGACTGTTCATAGAAAGCTTAAAAGAGAGAATAATGGAATTCTTCATGTGCTACAATTATTGATTTGTTTAGCGAAGGTTATGTGCAGCAGAATTCTTTGTGGATTTGTTTATTTGTTAGATATGGGTGAGGTTATGGAGTAAATTCTCATGATTCCTGAGTGCTGAAGAAACTCTGACTTCAGTGCTGCTAGCAATTTGTAGTCTTTATCGACCCACCTATTAAATTAATCGACTATTTTAAAGTAGTTGTATGAAATTATCATTTTTTGGGTATCAGGTAACAATATGAAAAGGACAATTGCTAGACTAAGCTCTCTTGAGGTTTGTTCAGATGAAATTAGACTAATTTTGCTTTGTGTTTTAACATTGCAAGAGAATCTTTGAGCGGTTGTGTAATGGTCAGTGGTTACTGATAAAGAGAGCAAAAATCTCTGTTGCTAAACTTTTGATGTTCACTAATGTATTTGTTTTCCTATTCAATAGATTGCAACTCATAAATTGTATAGCCTACTTCATTATAGTGATCTTAAACTTCTGTCGCTTATAACCATTCCAATAATCATTGAGCTTCTAATTAACATTTTCATTACCTCTATGCAGATAAAATATCATCACAATGCCTCAAACGATCCATTCAATATCAGAACTTAGTCCAAGCAAGGAAATGTGGAGGATCATTGTTAGAGTTGTCAGGTTGTGGACTACCTCATACTACAAAGACCCAACAAGCATCAAGACCATTGAAATGGTGCTTCTTGATAAGCACGTAAGTTTCCTTTATTGCCTCTCAACTTATTCATTTTATAATTTATATTTTCTTTTAATCTTGCTTCAAAAAAGGAATCTACTTTCAGGAGTTGATGAGGAAACCAATGCATACCAATTGGTGGGTGGCAAACAGAACATGTGCAATTAAAAGGCACATGTAGGGTGGACTGATGCTACTTCTCTTCATTTAAAATGTTGCTTTTATACCATGCTTCTCTTTTAAACAGTCATTGATGCTACTTTTAGTTTGCTTTTAGTGTTAGTTTAGAAGAAATGCAAATTGTCCTCCTTGCTCAGGCGAAAATCTCTGCTGCATTCTCTTTTTTTCCTTTCTTCTTAAACTGGAATTCAAATAAAATTGACTGTTTCTTTCAACTGAACATTCTTTTCATATATATTAATTATATCTTATTCTCAATTGAAGATTCTTTTGCAGCTTCTCAACAAATAGAATTGACTGTTTCTTTTAAAATGTACTTTGAACTGAAATTCACAGGTCCTGACTACATATATTGTTGGAGATTGTGCCCTAGGGCCAATCATCTTATAGATATGTTGTGAACATATCAATTAATTTATGGAGATAAATTAATGGTTATCATATTATTAGCGTGTTTACTATGATGACAGTCCGTGATTAATTATGAGATAATTAATCTAAATCTGTCCCTGGTCGCTCATTCAAGTGGGAACTTGAAATGAACTAAGACCAGCATGACCTCGGTGCATAGAGATGCATGCACTAGATGCTGGAACGAGAGTCATGGTGCAATTACGTAAGGGGTTACGAGTTGCTGGACTGACCCGGAGAGTCCTGCATGGGTTTAGTCATTAGCTTGCCTCTCTTGTACGCCTGTCACGACGCCTTAGACCTGAGGTCATCATTATTCCGGCGTTGCAGTTGTCAGACTTTGGCTTAGTCTAACGTTGCCCATAGCAGGGTAGCCATAAGGGCTAAGTACGGGTTTGGTTGATTGTCGTGCTGAGGAATGTGGACTGATGTCATCATTATTGTGTGACTTAATGGGGCTATCCAAACGGTTTTGGGCCTCAAGGAATTAGATGGGATAAACATGCCGTATCATATGATGATACAGTCCCATAAAGATCTAAGAGTCACATAGAGATGTGATTGGTAAGGAGTTACCTACCTAAATAGCTAAAGGATGCATGATCGCCCTCCGCGACGGTAGACTTTAGTGAAATATGGGTCTTAGCCACCAATAATAAATTTTACTGGGTTTTATAAAATGGTGGACATAT
>QANZ01008912.1:24976-37935 GCA_003254925.1 Chamaecrista fasciculata
GTGGCCTAATTTAAGACACAGAGGAAATGTCTGGGACATTATGTCTTGTCTTAAATTTTCTACAGTTTAAATAATTGTTAAATGATTAATAGAGATTAATTATTTACAATTTAAATATTAGGAATAATAAATCAAATAATTCCTAAAAGTTAGGAAATTATTGATTTATAAAATTCCCTAATATTGGCATGAGGGTGGCGCCTCTTTGGTGATTTAATTAATAAAAATTTTTTATTAATTTAAGTCATGAGTTTGAATTTGAATTTGAAATTCAAGATTTGAATTAAGATATTAGGGTAATATTTTAATTCAATAAAGAATTTAAATTCAAGATTCAAAATTTGAATTAAAGATATTATTGTAATATTTTAATTAAAAAACATTGGGATAAAATAAGTTGGTTATGACTTCCTAGTTTTAGGAGTTATTTTGATTTATAAAATTCCCTAAAAACAAAGGAGCTAGGCGCCTATCTTAAGGTGGGTCCCATTGGAAGAATTGATCTTCCATTTGATTCTCTAAGATAGCAATTTGAATTTGAATTAAAATATTATGGTAATATTTTAATTAGATATTCAAGTCATAAAATATGATATTATTGTAATATCATGATTTTATGTTTATAAAATTACCTTAATTTTGGTAAATATATATGGTTAAAGTCGCCTAGCTCAAGCATGCTTGCATGAAACCCTAATTCATTTAGCAATTCATCTTCCTCCTTGTTGAGAGAGAGAGAGAAATTTGCCTTCCTCCTTGTAGAGAGAGAAGTTCGACTTTTCTCCTAAAAGTTAGAGAGAGAAAGTCGATTTAGGGTTTGGGAGAAGAAGGACAAAAGGAGTTTTGTTGCTATCTCCTCCATTATTGCGCCACCTTGCCTGGAATTCAGAGAAGGAGTTCCTGAGTTCAAAAGTTGTAGATTCAATCCCGAGTCTCTTTGGAGAAAGAGGCGTGGAGGCTAGCACCTCGTGTTCGGGAAACTATTCGTGTGGATCATCGGTGGAGGAAGGACATGGAAACCGACTTCTAGACTCGCCAAGTATCACCAATCCGATTGAAAGCTTGAGGTATAACACTTTTCATATCTGGTTTTAAATTCAACTAGCGGATCTCAGGGATGGATTTTCCTGGGGAGCGCAAGTTTTTTTATTTACTGTTTGCTTCCGCTGCGTGTTTTCCCCGGGTATTTCCCGACATATATTAGTATCAATATTCTATATTTATATCAATCTCTATCTCTATTACTTTTATGATAAAAATGATTCATATTAACTTTTGCAGAAAAGCAAAATCCATGCAACAATAGAAAAAGCTTTCTTGGAAAAGTGGCTGCCACTAATCATTGAAGGACAATGTTATCAGATTGAGACATTTATGGTGCAACCAAATCATGGAGATTACAAGTCGACTCATCACACCTTCAAAATTGTTTTCAATAGGGTAACCAATGTTAAGAAAGTGGAAGCTAACATTAAATACCATGCCTTTGATTTTCTGCCATTTCAGCAAATATTATCATTATCATCCACTAATGATACTGACAACTTTTTAATCGGTAAGAAAGCTAGATCTCCTTACTTTTCTTCAAACACCATTATATAACTGAATTTAAATTCATTAATTTATAATTTTGTAGATGCAATTGGAATTTTGAAGCATTACGGTCCTTTAAAGGAATATATTAAAAATGGCATCCCAAGCAAACGCATGCCAATTGTTCTTACTGATGACAAGTATGATAAATTTACAAATTCCGTCACATCAATTTCCACTACTACACAAAAAGCCACAAATTTCCAGTTTTCAAATATGCCGAAGGAGATTACTTGTATCTTGTGGGATGAATATGTAAACCAGTTTGAGCAATACATCATAGACTACAATGGTTGTGTCACTACTATTGCTTTCAATTTAGCACGGCTCAAAACTTTTGTAAGTATTAATTCACCCAATAATTTCAACTTTATATTAATATTGCTAACATTCATATCCATCCTTCAATTAACTTAGGACTGGTGCAAATTACCAACTCCTTCAACGCTACAAAAATGTTCATCTATCCAGACATTCCTGAAGCTAAAGATCTGCTGAATAGGTATCATGTAACAATCTCACTTTCTTTTGTCTAAAATTTAAATATACCCCAACTGAAATTTCCTCTCCAATATTTCAGAGCTGCCAACAGCAAAATTGACACACTCACACCAACCCAATCACAAAAATCGGCCTCCAGAATTGCCAACATTGAGGATTAAGTTAAAAGTGGAGCCCAAAAATATAGCTTCGCTGATATAAAAAATGCAACCGAGGTACTATTACCTACTATTATTAACTATATTACACTTATTCATCGTACTATGTCTCAAACACATTCCAATTTCGTTTCAGCATGGCATGTATCTTACCTTCGCAACGGTGGAAAAGATTGAAACCTCAAATAATTGGTATTATGAGGCCTGCAGTAGATGCGCAAAAAAGATTCAAATACTGCCAACTGGAATCACATGCTCTGGCTGCAATACTCCACCTCATAAGACAACACCACGGTATATATGTTAATTGACTGGCACTACATCTCCCTTTCAATAATAAATCATCATATTGTACTCTTCTTCCGCCTAACAAACATCACATCTTTCTAATTAGATACAAGATCTAAATAGCAGTTTCAGACCACACAGGCATATCGTCATTTCTCCTCTTTGATCATGAAGCTATTGCTATTATTGGCAAAACTGCAGCACAACTGAGGGGTGAATTAATAGCAGTAAGTTTATTACATCAATAAACTTTGTTACATATATTAAATTATACTACTAGATCAAATACTATCCTAACTTGGACATCTCCTTCTCTCTTCAATACTTATGTAGGAAGGAAATCCAGACTCATTTCCAGATGAGTTAGATATCTTGGTTAATAGAAGGTTTATCTTCAAGGTTGAAGTGACAAATTATAATACTGACAAAGGAAGTGAAATCTTCACTGTTAAAAGGATGTCTGACAATGTCAAGTGGATTCAACAATTTCAAAACTCCGAAAATATATCTCAGGTTACATCACAAACTTATTTATTTCGAATTATGTCACTTCTACAAGTAGAACATATTATCTTACTTCAACCACTCATTGAAAACAACTTCTGCACAGTCTTGGCAAGCAGGCACATCACAAACTCAATCTTATGAGAAACCAATAACTGCTAACAGCGTGAGTACTTACACCTTATCTTTTAATTTTCTGTGAAAATTGCTTATAATATCATGTTGGAGATTGTGCCCTAGGGCCAATCATTTTATAAATATGTTTTGAACATATTGATTAATTTATGGAGATAAATTAATGGTTATCATATTATTAGCATGTTTACTATGATAACAGTCCGTGCTTAATTATGAGATAATTAATCTAAATTTGTCCCTGGTCGCTCATTCAGGTGGGAACTTGAAATGAACTAAGACCAGCATGTCCTCGATGCATAGAGATGCATGCACTAGATGCTGGTACGAGAGTCATGGTGCAATTACGTAAGGGGTTACGAGTTGCTGGACATGACCCGGAGAGTCCTGCATGGGTTTAGTCATCAGTTTGCCTCTCCTATACGCCTGTCACAACGTCTTAGACCTGAGGTCATCATTATTCCGGCGTTGCGGTTGTCAGACTTTGGCCTAGTCTAACGTTGCCCGTAGCAGGGTAGCCATAAGGGCTACGTAAGGGTTTGGTTGATTGCCGTGCTGAGGAATGTGGATTGGCCAAGATGGGATTTTGTCCCTCATTAACATGAGAGATATCTAACTGGCGCCCTCGATGAGTTTGTCCAAGGAAATGCATGGTCACGCTGGGAAATGGGACTTACTCAAGAAGATCGAGAAAGTTGTGGTTTGGATTATGGATGACTTTCCTGTGCCTAATCCATGACCAAGATATCGTGTGACAATAGGGTATATGACAAGGTGGTACTAAGGTTAAGTCGGTTTTGGTAAAAACGATAACTCACGTGTTTTGGGTAGTCGTGATGGCTTGCTAGAGTCCGCTCACGACTTGTAAGTCATGGAGATCGCTTGCTGCCAACTTCACGTGGGGCCTGCTGGGTCACACACGAGCAGGATCAGGACACCATTTAAAAGGGACACAAATTAGGGTTAATTCGTGGGTCACTCCGGTGGCACGATTTAAGACACAACGAAATGTCTGGGACATTAAGTCTTGTCTTAATTAATCTACAGTTGTGAAATATTTAAATTTGTGGGACAAGTTTAAATATAATAATTGTTAAATGATTAATAGGGATTAATTATTTACAATTAAAATATTAGGAAAAAATAAATCAGATAAGATTCCTAACAGTTAGGAGATTATTGATTTATAAAATTCCCCAATATTAGTGTGAGGGTGGCGCCTCATGAGGTGGCATTTAGATTAATAAAATTGTTTTATTAATTTAAATCATGAGTTTGAATCAAAAGATTTGATATAGATATCAAAAGATTTGAATCATAGATATTAGGGAATATCTTAACTCATGATCTTTGGAAAATCATGACTTCCTAAGAGTTATGAATGATTTTGATTTATAAAATTCCAAGGATATTCAGAAGGAGCATGGCGCCATCTTGGTGGGTCCCAAGGGGAGATTTGATCTCTCATTTGATTCTCCAAGATTGCAATTTGAATTTGAATTGAAATATTAAGGTAATATTTTAATTAGAAATTCAAGTTCTAAAATTGTGATATTATTGTAATATCATAATTTTATAATTTGATAATCCTATAATTTAGGGATTCCCTAATTATAATTATCAATTCCCTATTTATGAGATAAATAGGGGGAAAGTCGCCTAGCCTTAAAAAAACCTAGTTCATTGTGTGATTTTGTCTTCCTCCTTGAAGAGAGAGAGGAAAAATAGCCACCTTCAAGCCCTGGCTCTTTTGAGAGAGAAAATTTTTGGCTCCCAAGAGTTGAGGAGAGGAAAAATCGACTTTGCCTAAGGAGTTAGGTAAATCGATTTGCAGTCACCAAAAATTAGGGTTTGTGAAAGAAGGAAAAACAAGAAGGAGTTCTTGTGGGGTTTTCTTCTTTGTGCCACCTTGTTTGATTCAAGAAGGAGTTCTTCAATAAAAAGTCACTGTAGATTGGTCCCTGGTTCTTTTGGAGAAAAGAACGCAAGGCTAGCACCTTGGTGCCCGACAAACTGTTCGTGTGGATCACTAGCAGAGGGAGGACGCTACGAGTGGACTCCTAGGACACGCCTTGTACAACCAACTGATTGAAACTCGGGAGGTATACCGCTATCTTAACAGGTTTTAAATTCTACTAGCGGATCCGTTCGAGAATTTTAGGACTTGGCGCGTTTTTTAATTTTATATTTGCTTCCGCTGCGTTAGGCGCCTAGAATTCCCAACAGTGGTATCAGAGCCACGCTAGTTCTAGGATTTAAAACTGTTTATGTGTACATATGATGTATGATATGTGTGTTTACCGCTTTCAATCACCTTTTTGGTTTTACAAAAATCCACCGAACAGTTTTCATAAAAACTTAATCTACGGAAAAATGTGCAAATTATATGTATGTGATACATATAGAATCAATGAGATTGATTGGAAAAGTTTTCTTGAAAATAAGGCCTAAAGTCGAAATCCCTATATAATTATAAATAAAAGTGTTTTAATTATAATTATAGTGGGATAGCCGAAAATTTAGTAAAATTATGAATTTTAAAATTCTTGAGTCAATAATTTAAATTCTTGAATGGAGATTCATGGTATTTATAATTATTGATACAAAGGCCTAAATTCAAGAAAAGGCATGTTAAAATTGCACAACCCTAAATTAAACACATTTTAAAAATTGTTTTTGATATGTGTTGTATGCTGTGTTTGACATAATTATATGAATTATTCATATGTGGATTGTCTGGTGTTGGATATGGCTCTAGGAGGTTTATTTGATAAATACGGCCTGCGAGTCGTCTCCCTACTCTGTTGTAAATTTTGCTTTCAGTTTATACCTCAATGTAATTGGGGTTTATTCTCATGTAATTTTTATTTTTCTTTTTAGAAAAGTTCTCCCATTGGCTTGGGAGAATTATAGGGTAGATGGGCCATATCTAAACACAGTATGTTTTACTTTTAGTTTGCATGTGATGCGCTAGATGTATAATTAGGGTGCGAAATTTTAACATGCTATTTATATATCGCGCTAGAACCACGTATACGATACGAGCGTGGGATTTTGTATACGATACAAAATCCGGGCACATGTTTATATGTATGAGATACATGGGGTAATAAACATGTGGCAGGACTCGTTTAATTTTAAAAGGAGTTTTAAAATTAAACTATAAAAACGGAACCTTTTCAATTAAAAATCAAACCCTTTTAGAGAATCTTAAGTTTTAATGCCGCCGCTAAAACACCCTGTCAAAATCTTGTTCATCGTGGAGCGGTGATCGCCTACGCGACACGTATCTGCCTTGACCTTGAGGAGACACGGGTGAATGGGATTTTCAACGCGACGCCCATTGAAATCTTGGTTCTTTGAATACGGTGATCGCCTACGTGACACGTATTGCAGCTGGGCCTTGATGATTTGGGGTTGGGCTTCGGCCTCGTTGTTTTGAACCTAGCCATTCACATGTTTTACCGTGTGACTTAATGGGGTTATCAAAACGGTTTTGGACCTCAAGGCATTAGATGGGATAAACATGCCATAATAAGTATCATATGATGATACAGTCCCATATGGATCTAAGAGTCACATAGAGATGTGATTGGTAAGGAGTTACCTACCTAAATAACCAAAGGGTGCATGATCGCCTACGCGACGGTAAACTTTGGTGAAATATGGGTCTTAGCCACTAATAATAAATTTTACTGGGTTTTATAAAATGGTGGATATATTTTTCCTGCTAATTAAGCTTTTCATATCTGAATTGTAGAATCAAATGGCAAACAATAGTTCAACGTTATCACTGCGATCTATCCTTGAGAAGGATAAATTGTCTGGGACAAAATTCCTTAACTGGTATCGTAATTTGAGAATTGTTCTCACCCAACGAAGGAAGTTGCTGACTTCCTTGACTGGTTTTGTAATTTGAGAATTGTTCTCACCCAACGAAGGAAACTTTGTGTCCTAGAAATCCCTCCCCTGAAGAGCATGCCAAGGACGCTCCAAGAGTTCAAGGAAATGCTTGGAGAAGCACTTCAATGACTCTGTGGATGTTGCTTGCCTGATGCTAGCCACGATAGTTCAAAGAGTTGAACACGGGAATATTAACGGCTGTTAAGATGGTCACACATCTCAAGGAAACGTTCCAGAATCAGGGGAAAGGGAAAGGCAAAGGAAAGAGGAAAGGAGACGCCGAGTTTGGTGGGACCAAGCCAGCGGCTGAGCCTAACCCACTACCTACCAAGAAGGCAAGGCCTTAAAAGGATGCAATTTTCCTTTTGGGAAATTGCAAATTGTAAGATCAAAAGAATAAGAAAAGAGATGAGATCTCTACTTTTGATATCTTCGTTATAGACGTTCACTTGTCTACTATGACCGCTTGGGTATTAGATACAGCATGTGGTTTTCACATTTGATGTGAAGGGTCTTAGAGACAATAGAAAGCTGGACAGAAACGAGGTGGACCTACGTGTAGGCAATAGAGCAAGGGTTGCTGCTGTTACTGTGGGAACATGCGAGCTTTTTTGCCCTTTGAGCTTATTTTATTGTTATCATGTACCTTCTTTAAAGTTCAAACAATGCTACTCTTTCTTATTTGATAAGGAAGGTTTTGCATGTGTTAACTAAAAAGAATGGTGTTCAATTCATAAAGATGATGATTATTTGCTTATGTGATTTGCAAGATAAACATTACGTCTTGAAATTGGAACGACAACACGATGAAAAAATCTATAACGTTGACACGAAAAGGATTAAGATTAGCGAATCTAATCCTACATACCTTTGGCATTGTCGTTTAGGCCATATAAACGAGAAACGCCTAGAGGAGCTCCATAGAGATGGACTCCTAAGCTCATTTGATTTTGAATCATATGATGCTTGCGAATCTTGTTTACTTGGAAAAATGACAAAGGCGCCTTTCACTGGCCACAGTGAGAGGGCATCTGACTTATTGGGGATCATACATAGCGATGTATGTGGACCCATGAGAGGTTACTCTTACTAACTGCTTCAATAGGTTGACTACGGCTGCCTATTAAAGCATAAGTCGGAGTCTTTTGAAATAGAGATTTCAAAGTGAAGTAGAGAACTAAGTTGACAAGAAAATCAAAGTCCTTCGATCCGATCGAGAAGACGAGTATTTGAGTCAAGAATTTGTTGATCATCTTAGAAGCTGTGAGATGGTCTCACGACTTACCCCTTCTGAAACCCCATGGTGGATGGTGTTTCCGAGAGGAGGAATCGAACTCTATTGGATATGGTTCGATCTATGATGAGTCAAACTGATCTTCCGCCATCCTTTAAGGGGAGATGCTTTAGAAGCTGCTGCGTTCACACTTAACCGTGTTCCGTCTAAGGCAGTTGAGAAGACACCATATGAGATATGGAGTGGGAAGAGTCCCATAGTGTCTTATCTCAAAATTTGGGGATGTGAAGTTTACGTTGAGCAAACGATAAACTGTCTCCCAAAACCCTCAAGTGCTTGTAGGGTACCCCAAGGAAACGAGGGGATACTGTATTTATTGCCCAACTAACAACAAAGTGTTTGAAGTCAGAAGTGGATTCTTCTTAGAGAAGGATCTTGTTTCCAAAAGAAACAGTGGGAGTAAGGTAGATCTTGAAGCAGTTCAAGATCCACAAGGAACTACAGAGGCGCAGACGGAAACTAGAGAAGAACCATAAGGCGTTGTGGAAACTCCTCTAAATACACAAGGATAACGAAGTTCTGATAGAACACGTTCTCAACCTCAAAGATGTGGATCTTTGGTCATTGAGAACAAGGATGTGTTGCTCATAGAGCGTGGTGAGCCTACCACCTATCAAGAAGCTATCGTGGGTCCCAACCCTGAGAAATGGGTTGAAGCCATGAAGGCTGAGATGCAATCCATGTATAACAACAAGGTATGATCCTTAGTTGACGCACCTAAAGGTGTAAAAGCCGTAGGGTGCAAGTGGGTTTTGAGGAGAAAACCGACATGGATGGCAACGTCAATATCTTCAAGGCGAGGCTAGTCGCAAAAGGGGTTTACTAAACGTCATGGGATGACGAAACGTTCTCGCCTGTTGCAATGGCCAAGTCCATTAGGATCCTCCTTGCCATAGTCGCATATTATGACTATGAGATATGGCAAATGGATGTCAAAACAGCATTTTTTAATGGAAGGCTGCCCGAGGATGTGTACGTGACACAACCTGAGGGGTTTGTATGTCGAGAGGAACCAGTAAAGGTGTGCAAGCTTCAGAAATCCATTTATGGATTGAAGCAAGCATCACGGAGTTGGAATCATCCTTTTGATGAGGTAGTCAAAAGAGTTTGGCTTCTTACAAAACACTGACGAGCCTTGTGTTTACAATAAGGTTAGTGGGAGCACAATTGTGTTCTTGGTGCTTTATGTCAATGACATATTGCTCATTGGAAATAATGTTCCAACCTTAGAGATTGAGAATCTTGGTTGTGAAAATCTTTTTCAATGAAGGACTTAGGAGAAGCTGCCTATATTCTAGGTATCAAGATTTATAGAGATAGATCTCGTAGGCTTCTTGGATTGAGTCAGAGTACGTACTTGGATGAGGTACTGAAGGGGTTCAGTATGCAAGATTCCAAGAAGGGATTCATACCAATGAATCATGGATTGGTCCTGAGCAAGAATCAGTGTCTCAAGACAATTGATGAGCGAGGGCGCATGAGTGGCATCCCTTATGCTTCGGCAATAGGATCCATCATGTTGTGTACTCGACCCGATGTGTCGTTTGCCCTGAGCGTGACAAGCATGTTCCAACAAGACCCTGGTTAGGATCATTGGACCGTTGTCATAAGCATCCTTGAGTACTTATGAAGGACTAAGGATGAATTCTTGGTTTAGGGTGGAACTGATGTGTAATTGGCTACACAGGTGCCCGTTTTCCAAACCTACCAAGATAAATTTAAATCGCAGTATGGATACGTGTTTCTCCTGAACGGTGGCATCGTGAGTTGGAAAGGTTCCAAGCAGAGCACGATTGCTGATTCTACAACAAAGGGTTGGTCACGTGGAGACGTAGACCTTAAAAACTAGTGTCTGAAGTATGCTTGGAGGTCACCCTGTGGATGCAAGAAGACACCAAACGGGAAGGGGTTCCCCACTGATGTTCTGACAGTGATATATACTCAGACGTGATCACCTAGAGATGGTGATATCAAGATATGTAAAGTAGCAGACGAGGATAATGTTGTCAATCCTCTTATGAGACCCCTAGCACTGGTCTTACATGAGCGTCATGTAATGTCAAATGGGGATTAGACACATTAATGGATGTCCCTAGTGTAGGAACAGTTTGATTAATGATTGTATCTAGTGCAAGTGGGATTCTGTTGGAGATTGTGCCCTAGGGCCAATCATTTTATAAATATGTTTTGAACATATTGATTAATCTAAATTTGTCCCTGGTCGCTCATTCAGGTGGGAACTTGAAATGAACTAAGACCAGCATGACCTCGGTGCATAGAGATGCATGCACTAGATGCTGGTACGAGAGTCATGGTGCAATTACGTAAGGGGTTACGAGTTGCTGGACATGACCCGGAGAGTCCTGCATGGGTTTAGTCATCAGCTTGCCTCTCCTGTACGCCTGTCACGACGCCTTAGACCTGAGGTCATCATTATTCTGGCGTTGCAGTTGTCAGACTTTGGCCTAGTCTAACGTTGCCCGTAGCAAGGTAGCCATAAGGGCTTGGTACGGGTTTGGTTGATTGCCGTGCTGAGGAATGTGGATTGGCCAAGATGGGATTTTGTCCCTCATTAACATGAGAGATATCTAACTGGCGCCCTCGATGAGTCTGTCCAAGGAAATGCGTGGCCACGCTGGGAAATGGGACTTACTCAAGAAGATCAAGAAAGTTGTAATTTGGATCATGGATGACTTTCCTGTGACTAATCCATGACCAAGATATCGTGTGACAATAGACTATGACAAGGTGGTACTAAGGTTAGGTCGGTTTTGGTAAAAACGATAACTCACGTGTTTTGGGTAGTCGTGATGGCTTGCTAGAGTCCGCTCACGACTTGTAAGTCATGGAGATGGCTTGCTGCCAACTTCACGTGGGGCATGTTGGGTCACACACGAGCAGGATCAGGACACCGTTTAAAAGGGACACGAATTAGGGTTAATTCGTGGGTCACTCCAGTGGCAAGATTTAAGACACAGCGAAATGTCTGGGACATTAAGTCTTGTCTTAATTAATCTACAGTTGTGAAATATTTAAATTTGTGGGACAAGTTTAAATATAATAATTGTTAAATGATTAATAGGGATTAATTATTTACAATTAAAATATTAGGAAAAAATAAATCAGATAAGATTCCTAAAAGTTAGGAGATTATTGATTTATAAAATTCCCCAATATTAGTGTGAGGGTGGCGCCTCATGAGGTGGCATTTAGATTAATAAAATTGTTTTATTAATTTAAATCATGAGTTTGAATTCAAAAGATTTGATATAGATATCAAAAGATTTGAATCATAGATATTAGGGAATATCTTAACTCATGATCTTTGGAAAATCATGACTTCTTAAGAGTTAGGAATGATTTTGATTTATAAAATTCCAAGGATATTAGGAAGGAGCATGGCGCCATCTTGGTGGGTCCCAAGGGGAGATTTGATCTCTCATTTGATTCTCCAAGATTGCAATTTGAATTTGAATTGAAATATTAAGGTAATATTTTAATTAGAAATTCAAGTTCTAAAATTGTGATATTATTGTAATATCATAATTTTATAATTTGATAATCCTATAATTTAGGGATTCCCTAATTATAATTATCAATTCCCTATTTATGAGATAAATAGGGGGAAAGTCGCCTAGCCCTAAAAAAACCTAGATCATTGTGTGATTTTGTCTTCCTCCTTGAAGAGAGAGAGGAAAAATCGCCACCTTGTTTGATTCAAGAAGGAGTTCTTCAATTCAAAGTCACTGTAGATTGGTCCCTGGTTCTTTTGGAGAAAAGAACGCAAGGCTAGCACCTTAGTGCCCGACAAACTGTTCGTGTGGATCACCAGCAGAGGGAGGACGCTACGAGTGGACTCCTAGGACACGCCTTGTACAACCAACCGATTGAAACTCGTGAGGTATACCACTATCTTAACAGGTTTTAAATTCTACTAGCGGATCCGTTCGGGAATTTTAGGACTTGGCGCGTTTTTTAATTTTCTATTTGCTTCCGCTGCGTTAGGCGCCTAGAATTCCCAACAGTGGTATCAGAGCCACGCTAGTTCTAGGATTTAAAATTGTTTATGTGTACATATGATGTATGATATGTGTGTTTACCGCTTTCAATCACCTTTTTGGTTTTACAAAAATCCACCGAACAGTTTTCATAAAAACTTAATCTACGGAAAATGGTGCAAATTATATGTATGTGATACATATAGAATCAATGAGATTGATTGGAAAAGTTTTCTTGAAAATAAGGCCTAAAGTCGAAATCCCTATATAATTATAAATAAAAGTGTTTTAATTATAATTATAGTGGGATAGCCGAAAATTTAGTAAAATTATGAATTTTAAAGGTCATATGGAAGATCTTGATGATGCTTCGTTAGACGAAATATGATGGAGATTATGCCCTAGGGCCAATCATCCTATAGATATGTTTGGAACATATCAATTAATTTATGGAGATAAATTAATGGTTATCATATTATTAGCATGTTTACTATGATAACAGTCCATGATTAATTATGAGATAGTTAATCTAAATTGTCCCTGGTCGCTCATTCGAGTGGGAACTTGAATTGAACCAAGACCAGC
>QANZ01008912.1:38571-50066 GCA_003254925.1 Chamaecrista fasciculata
ATTTAATTAATAAAAATGTTTTATTAATTAAAGTCATGGCTTGAAATTTGAAATTCAAATAGATTTGATCTAGATTTCAAATGGATGAATTAAAAATATTAAAGTAATATTTTAATTCATGACTTATAGGGCAAGTCGAAAATCCTAGTCCAATTGGATTTAAAATATTAAATGTAATATTTTAATTCCATAAACTAGAGTTTGAGATTTGGTGAGATTGACTTAAAGATATTATGGTAATTCTTTAAATCAATATTGTTGGAAAATTAACAAATTAGTTATAACTTCCTAAGAGTTAGTTAGTTATTTTGATTTATTAAATTCCAACAAATAATTAAGGGGAATGGCACATGAGGAGAGAGAGATCTTGGAAGATTTGATCTTCCAAATTGATTCTCCAAGATTGCATTTTGATTCCAATTTTAATATTATGGTAATATTATAAATTGGAAATCAAGTCATAAAATTTTGATATAGAGATATCATAATCTTATGGTTTGATAATTATATGATTTTAGGGTTTCCTAAAATTATAATTATCAAAGTCTCCAAACCCTATAAATACAAGCCATGAAAGTCGACTTATATAGGAGAACTAACAAAGAGGGAAATTTCGATTTTTGCTCTAGGTTAGAGAGAGTTCACAACTTGAGAATTGGATTCTTGAGAGTGAAATCACAAAAGGGTGAGAGCCTCATGCACATTAGAAAAGTCGACTTAGCCTAGTTCTTCACAAAGGAAAAATTCGATTTTCCCTTTGGTGAGGTGAGAGAGAGAAAAACGCATCCTTGCTTAACTAGAGAGAGAAAGTGGCGCACAATATTAAAGAGTTTAGTATTGTGTGACAAGGTTGTGTGGGATCAAGAATAAGATTCTTGATCAAGGCGCCATACAGTTCTTGACAATTCAAGAAGAGTTCTTGAATTTAAAGAACACCGTAGATAAAGGTTCCGGATTCACTTGGAGAAATGAAGGAGGCTAGCACCTAGGCATCTCCGAAACTGTTCGTGTGGATTACCGGCGGAGGAAGGACACGTCAGGTGGACTTCTTGGAAACGCCCCGTTCAACTAAACCGATTGAAACTCGTGAGGTATAACACTAACCAAAGGTTTTAAATTCAGCTAGCGGATCTGTTCGGGAATTCTAGGACCTGGGCGTTTAAAATTTTAATTTACTGTTTTGCTTCCGCTGCCTTAGGCGCCCTGAATTCCCAACAGTGGTATCAGAGCCACGCTAGTTCTTGGATTTAAAACTGTTTGTTTGTACATGAGATGTATGAAGTATGTGTGTTTACCGCTTTCAATCACTGTTTTAGTTTTACAAAATTCACCGATCAATTTTGGCTTAAAAATCGACTTTATTATCTAAAGTGCAAAATTATGTATGAGATACATAAAGAAATCAATGAGATTGATTTGGATAAGTTTCTTGAATAATAAGGCTAAAATCAAAATTCCTTATATAATTATAATTAAAAGTGTTTTAATTATAATATTATAAAGGTGGCTGAAATTTATTAAAATTTAGAATTTTATAAATTTTGGGGATCAATAATTCGAATTCTTGAATGAGATTCTTGAATTTTATAATTATTGATAATAGGCCTGAATTTCAAGAAAGGCATGTTAAAATTGCACAACCCTAAATTAAACACAATTTTAAAAGGAGTTTTAAATATGTGTGTTTGGTACCGTGTTTGACATAATTATATGAATTGTTCATATTTGAATTGTGTGGTGTTGGATATGGCTCTAGGAGGTTTATTTCGGTAAATACGGCCTGCGTGTCGTCTCCCTCTACTCTTATGTAATTTTACTTTCTGTTTATACCTCAATGCAACTGGGGTTTATTCACGTGTAATTTTATTTTTCTTTTAGAAAAGTTCTCTCATTGGCTTGGGAGAATTCTAGGGTAGATGAGCCATATCTGAACACGGTGTGCTGTTTTACATTTAGTTGTATGAGATGCGCTAGATGTATGCTTAGGGTGCGATATTTTAACATGCTTAATCAAACATTACGCTATAGCCACGTATACGATACGAGCGTGGGATTTGTATGAGATACAAAATCCAGACACATGTTTATATGTATGAGATACATGGGGAAATAAACATGTGGCATGACTCGTTTAATTTTAAAAGGAGTTATAGAATTAAACAACAACAAAATCGGAATATTTTTTAAATCAAACTCTTTTCAGAAAATCTTAAGTCGTAATGCCATCGCTAAAACGTCCTGTCAAAATCTTGTTCATCGTGGAGCGGTGATCGCCTCCGCGACACGTATCTGCCTTGACCTTGAGGAGACACGGGTGAATGGGATTTTCAATATGACGCCTATTGAAATCTTGGCTCTTTGGATACGGTGATCGCCTCCGCGACACGTATAGCAGTTGGGCGATGATATAGGGTTGGGCCTCGGCCTCGTTATCTTGAATTTAGCCATTCACATGTTTTACCGTGTGACTTAATGGGGTTATCAAAACGGTTTTGGACCTCAAGGCATTAGATGGGATAAACATGCCATAATAAGTATCATAAGATGATACAGTCCCATAAGGATCTAAGAGTCACATGGAGATGTGATTGGTAAGAGTTACCTACCTAAATAACCAAAACGTGCATGATCGCCTCCGCGACGGTAAATTTTGGTGAAATATGGATCTTAGCCACTAATAATAAATTTCACTGAGTTTTATAAAATAGTGGAAGTATTTTGATCTGCTAATTAATTTTTCATATCTTTAAAATTGTAGAATCAAAATGGCAATTGATAGTTCATCATTTTCACTGCGACCTATCCTTGAGAAGGATAAGCTGACCAGAACAAACTTCCTCGATTGGTTCCGTAATCTGAGAATTGTTCTCACCCATGAGAGGAGACTTTATGTTCTGGACAAACCTATTCCCAAAGAGCCTACCAAGGGCGCTCCAGGAGCAAAGTGGAGGGCTTATGAGAAGCACTTCGATGACTCGCTGGAGGTCTCTTGTCTGATGGTAGACACAATGATCCCTGAGCTGCATGAGGGCTTGGATACATTGATGGCATATGAGATGATAACTCGTCTCAAGGAAATGTTTAGCTACCAAATCAGACAAGATAGATATGAGACCACTAAGGCACTCATGTCTTGCAATATGGCTGAAGGTGAATCTGTCCATTACCAGGTCATGAGGATGAGAGGGTATGTAGATCACCTTGATAGGCTGGGTTTCCCTGTTCCACCGGAGTTTGCCATAGGTATAATCCTGTGCTCACTACCTAAGAGCTATGACTCGTTTGTCAAAAGCTTCTTGAGGAGAGGAACAGAGAAAACAATTTCTGAGTTGCATAGGATGCTCAAGTCTGTTGAGGCATCCATGATTCAGAAAAGGGAAAGGAAGTTGAAGGGCAAAGAAAAGAAAAAGGGAATCGAGCTGGATGGTGAGACCAAGCCAGAGGACGACCCTCAATCACCTGCCAAGAAGGCAAAGCCCTCAGAGGAAGTATTTTGTTCTTTCTGTCAATTGTCAGGACACGCGATGAGAAAGTGCAAATAGTACTGGGAAGATCAAAAGAAGAAGAAGTGCGTTAAAGCCTCTACTTCAGGTATCTATGTTATAAATGTTATTTTTCTACTTAAATCACTTGAGTATTGGATACACATGTGATTCTCACATTTGATGTGCAGGGTCTTCAGAGACGGTAGAAAACGAGAACGGGAGCGAGATGGACCTAGAAGTGGACAGTGGAGCAAATGTTGCTGCCGTTGCTGCTGAAGGAACATACGAGCTTGGATCGCCCCTTTCGGGCTAGTTTTATTGTTATCCTTTAAATGTTTAAACATTGTTTTCTCCTTATGAGGATAAGGTAGATTTTTGTATAAACATTGAAGAGTTGTTTCTATTTTAATAAAAATGTTTATTTGCTTATACGATTTGCAAAGACAACAATTATATTAAACTAGGACGATAACAATATTTATAACATCGATACAAACTTTTGGCAATTGTTGTTTAGGCCATACAAACAAGAACCGCCTTGAAGCTTCATGATTTGGAATCATGTGATGCTTGCAAGCCTTGTTAAAATGGAAAGATAACAAGAGGCTTTCCTTCACTGCTTGCAGTAATAGAATGTCTGACTTAGTGGAGACCATACATGGTTGATGTATGCGGACCCATGAGCATTTAAGCTAAAAGTGACAACTCTTATAGAGTGCTTCAAAAGGCTAGATCTACGGCTACCTTTTGAAACACAAGATGGAGTTCTTTTGAAATAGAGATTTCAAAGCGAAGTAGAGAACTAACTTGACAATAAAATCTAGAACCTTCGATTGGATCAAAGGGCAAGGATTTGAGTCAAAACTTTGCTAAACATCTTAGAAGCTGTGAGAGAGTCTCACAACTCACTCTTCCTTAAGACCCCATGGTGGATGGTGTTTTGAGAGAAGATGTCAAACCCTATTAAGATAAGGTTCGATCTAAGATGACATAGTTGATCTTACACCATCCTTAAGGGGTGTGCTCTTGAAGCTGCTGACTTCACACTAAACCAGTTCGTCTATAAGACGCCATATGAGATATGGGATGAGAGGAGTCTCATGATGTCTTATGATAAAATTGGGGATATTAAGGTTTATGTTAAGCAATGGGCTAAACGATAAACTGTCTCCAAAACTCTCAAGTACATATTTGTGGGATACCCTAAAAGGGATATCAAGTCTGCTACCCATCTGGCAACAAAGGGTTTGTGGTCAGAGGTGGACACCTTTTAGAAAGGAATTCCTTGTTTCCAAAGGAAACAGTGGGAGTAAGGCGAATCTTGAAGAAGTTCAAGATCCACAAAAGACTTCAGAGGCACAGACGGAAATTAGAGAAGATCCGCAAGGTGTTGTGGAAGCTACTCTAAAACATAAGGACAACGAAGTTCTGACAGAACACGTTCTCAATTTCAAAGATGGGGATCTTTGGTCATTGAGAGCAAGGATGTGTTGCTCTAGGAGCGTGGTGAGCCCGCCACCTGTCAAGAAGTTTTAATCTTTGTTTTGATGAAAGCACCAAAGAAGTTTGGCTTCATATAAAACCTAGATGGGTCCTATGTTTACAAGAAGGTTAGTGGGAGCACTATTGCAGTCTTGGTGTTGTATGTCATGCACATATGGCTAGTTGAAAGCTGCATTACTATCTTTAAAGATTATGAATCTTAGATAGTTTAATCACTTTCAATGAAGGATAAGAAGCTGAGATCTATGAGATAATTCTCAGAGGAGCTTCTTAAATTGAGTCAAGAAGTACATTCTTGAATAAGATACTGAAGAGTTCAGTATGAGAGACTTCAAGAAGGGATTCATGGTGATGAATCAGAAATTAGTCCTTTGCAAGAATCAGTGTTTCCTGAAACACGTGATTAGCAAGGACACATGAGTGGCTTCCATATGCTTCGGCAATAGGATCCATCAAGTTGTACTAGACTCAATATGTCGTTTGCCCTATATATGATAAGCTGTGACCCTGTTGAGGTTCACTGAAAAGCTATCATTAAGGTCCTCTAGTACTTGAGAAGCACTAAGGACAAATTCTTGGTATATGGTAGAATTAATGTGTAAGGTGGTTACACAAGAAGCCCATTATTCAAGCCAACCAAGATCGTTCGCAGTAATGAAATATGTATTCCCTGAGCAGTAGAGATCGTAAGTTGGAATGGTTCCAAGCGGAATGCGATTACTGATTCTACAAGAATGGGTTAGTCGCGTGGAGACGCAGACTGTAAAAACTAATGTCTGAAGTATGCTTAAAGGTCATCCTGGAGAGACAGGAAGACGCCTAAGCGGGAAGGGGTTCCCCACTGACATTCCGACAGTGATGTACTCAGACAAGATCACCTCAAGATGGTGATACTGAGATATGTAAAAGTAGCAGTCGAGGATAATTTTGCCAGTCCTCTTGCTAAACCCCAGCACAGGTTTACATGAAAACATGTAACGTCGAATGAGAATTAGACGCACATTAATGGATGTTTCCAAGAGTTAGGAACAGTTTGATTAATGATTGTACCTAGTGCAAGTGGGAGTTTGATGGAGATTATGCCCTAGGGCCAATCATCCTATAGATATGTTTGGAACATATCAATTAATTTATGGAGATAAATTAATGGTTATCATATTATTAGCATGTTTACTATGATAACAGTCCATGATTAATTATGAGATAGTTAATCTAAATTGTCCCTGGTCGCTCATTCAAGTGGGAACTTGAATTGAACCAAGACCAGCCTGACCTCGGTGCATGGAGATGCACGCACTAGATGCTGGGACGAGAGTCATGGTGCCATTATGTAAGGGGTTACAAATTGCTGGACCGACCCGGAGAGTTCTGCATGGGTTCAGTCATTAGCTGGTCTCTCCTGTACAATCTGTCATGATGCCCTTAGACCTGAGGTCTTGACTATTCCAGCATTACAGTTGTCAAACTTTGGCTTAGTCTAACGTTACTCGTAACAGGGTAGCCATAAGGGCTGAGTACGGGTTTGGTTGATTGTCGTGCTGTGGAATGTGGTTTACCAAGATGGAATTTTGTCCCTCATAGAGATGGGAGATATTTAACTGGGCCCCTCGATGAGTCTGTCCAAGGGAATGTGTGGCCACACTGGATATTGGGACTTACTCAGGAGATCGAGAAAGTTGAGGTTTGGATTTTGGATGACATTCCCATGCCTAATCCTTACCGAAATATCGTAGGACAAAAAGGGATCTGAACATGATAGTACTAAGGTTAAGTCGTTTAGGGGGTTAAACGATAACTCACGTGTTTTGGGTAGTCGTGATGGCTTGCTAGAGTCCGCTCTCGACTTGTAAGTCATGAGATGATTTACTGCCAACTTCACGTGGGGCCTGCTGGGTCACACACGAGCAGGAACCAGATGCCAAGCTGGAACACGAGTTAACCCTAATTCGTGGGTCACATTTGTGACACCGTTTGAGACATAACTTATTGTGGGACATAAAGTCTTGTCTTGAATTAATTATCTACAGATATATTATATTTAGATTTGTGAGACAAATTTAAATATATATATATGATAATTGTTAAATAGATAATTGGATTAGGCTATTTACAATTATATTCCTATTTATAATATTTGGGGAATTATAAATTAGATAATGTTCCTAAGAGTTAGGAAATTATTAATTTATTAAATTCACTAATATTAGGACTAAATAGGATGAGGTTGGCGCCTCATATTTACAAGGAATTTAATTAATAAAAATGTTTTATTAATTAAAGTCATGGCTTGAAATTTGAAATTCAAATAGATTTGATCTAGATTTCAAATGGATGAATTAAATATATTAAAGTAATATTTTAATTCATGATTTATAGGGCAAGTCGGAAATTCCTAGTCCAATTGGATTTAAAATATTAATGTAATATTTTAATTCAATAAACTAGAGTTTGAGATTTGGTGAGATTGACTTAAAGATATTATGGTAATTCTTTAAATCAATATTGTTGAAAAATTAACAAATTAGTTATAACTTCCTAAGAGTTAGTTAGTTATTTTGATTTATTAAATTCCAACAAATAATTAAGGGGAATGGCGCATGAGGAGAGAGAGATCTTGGAAGATTTGATCTTCCAAATTGATTCTCCAAGATTGCATTTTGATTCCAATTTTAATATTATGGTAATATTTTAAATTGGAAATCAAGTCATAAAATTTTGATATAGAGATATCATAATCTTATGGTTTGATAATTATATGATTTTAGGGTTTCCTAAAATTATAGTTATCAAAGTCCCCAAACCCTATAAATACAAGCCATGAAAGTCGACTTATATAGGAGAACTAACAAAGAGGGAAATTTCGATTTTTGCTCTAGGTTAGAGAGAGTTCACAACTTGAGAATTGGATTCTTGAGAGTGAAATCACAAAAGGGTGAGAGCCTCATGCACATTAGAAAAGTCGACTTAGCCTAGTTCTTCACAAAGGAAAAATTCGATTTTCCCTTTGGTGAGGAGAGAGAGAGAAAAACGCATCCTTGCTTTCCTAGAGAGAGAAAGTGGCGCACAATATTAAAGAGTTTAGTATTGTGTGACAAGGTTGTGTGGGATCAAGAATAAGATTCTTGATCAAGGCGCCATACAGTTCTTGACAATTCAAGAAGAGTTCTTGAATTTAAAGAACACCGTAGATAAAGGTTCCGGATTCACTTGGAGAAGTGAAGGAGGCTAGCACCTAGGCATCTCCGAAACTGTTCGTGTGGATTACCGACGGAGGAAGGACGCGTCAGGTGGACTTCTTGGAAACGCCCCGTTCAACTAAACCGATTGAAACTCGTGAGGTATAACACTAACCAAAGGTTTTAAATTCAGCTAGCGGATCCGTTCGGGAATTCTAGGACCTGGGCGTTTAAAATTTTAATTTACTGTTTTGCTTCCGCTGCCTTAGGCGCCCTAAATTCCCAACAAAATAATGACTCCCCAACTATCAATTTGCAAGCCATAGAAGCACATCAAAATTGAGAAAGCTGATCAAGAGAGGATTTCTTTGTATTTTGCTTCTTGCATTCCAAAAGACTTAACTAATTAAGTAGAACATTTTCTTAATAGCAGATGCAAATGCAAGCTTTTTGGATATGTAATATATGCATCTTTTAGTCAACTAATATAATAGGTAGCAAACCTACTAACTTTTTGGATATGTAATCATAAGTACCAAACCTAACTTATGTCTGTTAATATCAGTGTTATGAAAATGGTTATTACCTCCAACAGTATTACATAATCTGCATCAGCTTATTACCTCCAACAGTATTACTGTGACCAGCAGGAAACATATTGACATAGATTGGGAGTCTTTGAGATCCTGTGGTTTACTTACATAATCTGCATCAGCTTATTACCTCCAACAGTATTAACTTTGCCATTTTTTTTTCATTCTGTACAGTGGACCCATATATCTCATTAATGATGAGATCAAAATTGTTATTCAATACAATGAGTTACTTATTAATCAAATCGGGCCACCGCTTTCCACTCTAATAATATATAAAGCCCTTAGTGTTTTAAAATGTGAGCATTAATAACATTGTGGTTTGAGAAGCCACTATAATATTTGACCAAAATTGTGATAAAAGGATTGGCAAGAGAGAATCAAGAAAAAAAAAACTCTATTAATTCCAATTGGAACTCACCGATGATCAGAAAAAAAAACTTTGCCTTACTGGAAATTGAGAAACTACTATGCAGCAACGGCAAAAGTTTAAAGAATTTTCCTCCAATGCCAATTCCAGAAGATTGTTCTACATTTGATCTACAGAATAGATTAGTGATGGATCAACTTAACTATGATAAGGATGCATTAAAGTTGGAATCCGAAGAATTGATCAAGAATATGACAGAAGAACAAAAGTATGCCTTTGATACAATAATGGAATGTGTCAACCACAACACCTCAAAGGTATTCTTCCTAAATGGCTATGGAGGAACGGGCAAAACATATGTTTAGAAGTCTTTATCAGTAGCTATTAGAGCACGTGGACAAATTATACTAAATGTTGCTTCAAGTGGTATTGCATCACTTCTACTTCCTGGAGGTCGAACAGCTCACTCCCAATTCAGCATTCCTTTGCAAATAGATGATGACTCCACTTGCAATATCAAACAAGGATCTCCTCTCGGTCAATTAATTCGAAAGACATCATTAATTATCTGGGACGAGGCGCCTATGGTTAAGAGGCAATGCTTTGAAGCTGTTGATCGCACTTTTCGTGATTTACTGAGGCCTGATAACCCAAACAGTGAACACCTCCCATTTGGAGGGAAAATAATAGTGTTTGGTGGAGATTTCAGGCAAATTCTTCCTGTCATTCCAAAAGGATCAAGATCTGACATTGTACATCATTCGTTGAATTCCTCTTATATATGGAATTACTGTCAAGTGTTGACTTTATCAAAGAATATTAGATTAAACTCATTAAACACATCCCAAAGTGCAGAAGAATTGAAAAACTTTGCTGAATGGATTCTAAAAGTTGGTGATGGAAAATTAAATGAGCCAAACGATGGAGAAGCAGAAATTGAAATTCCAGAAGAGTTGTTACTAAAGAATTACACAGATCCACTAGATGCTATTGTGTCAAATACTTATCCTAATCTGCAACAGAGTTATAATGACCCTTAGTTTTTTAAAGATAGAGCAATTCTTGCTCCTACATTGGAAACAGTTGAGAAAATCAATGACTTTATTTTATCTAAAATTCCTGGGCCAGAAACAACGTATCTTAGTTCTGACTCCGTATGCAAAGCAACTTATGACGACAATTTGCAACACACTCTGTACACATCTGAATTTCTAAATAGCATCAAAGCTTCTGGACTTCCAAATCATCAACTGACCTTGAAGATTGGTGTTCCAGTTATGCTACTGTGAAATATTGACCAATCTCAAGGACTTTGTAATGGAACTCGGTTAATGGTAACCCAATTAGGCTCCCATGTGATTGGAGCAATTGTCATGAACAACAATAACTTTGGCCAACAAGTCTTTATTCCATGCATGAACTTGAGTCCATCAGATACAAAATGGCCATTTAGGCTTCAAAGAAGACAATTTCCATTGACTGTGTCATATGCCATGACAATTAATAAAAGTCAAGGCCAATCACTCGAAACTGTTGGTCTTTATCTTCCCAGACCAATTTTCACTCATGGGCAATTATATGTTGCCATTTCAAGAGTCAAGAGTAAAAGAGGACTGAAAATCCTCATTCATGACAAAGACAACTTGATCTTTAATGTCACTAACAATATAGTGTACAAAGAAGTCTTTCAAAACATTTGATAATTCGTCATCAGTAAAATATGTCAGAGGTAACTTCATTGTTACTCTAATTAAATGATTCTTTACATTGATGATTGATGAACTTTAGCGTATAATATATATAGACCATAATCAAATATGTGAATTTTAATTCTGTCTTTATCATCATTTACAAATGATGCCTCATTGGTTATTTCACGATGATTTCATGTAGCTCTTAATATAGTCTAACTTGTGCTTGACATATTATCTTTCTTTTTGCAGTTTAGACATCTATGACCACGCCACAGAAAATCCACAAAGACCAACTTCTGAGAAGCAAACTAGGACAACAAGTGTAAGTACTATACCATCTTATAATTGAATTTTTTAATCACATTGTATGTGTTGGAAGTGCTGTTTCTTAATTTCAAACACAGTTTATTCGTAAAAATTTGGAAAAGATATAAATAATACTTAAATTTGTCAATACTTAGCAAAAACCGCATAAGATACAAGAAGTTAATCTAAGGATTTTCTTACATAACCAGCTTCTATTATCATTACCACCTACATATGATAAATATATATTTGAGTCATAGTTTCTGTGTAGAGAGAAAGAGATCTTTTTCAGCTTTGGAAAAATGATAAGAATTAAATTAATATCAATATATAGAATATAGATAGATAGATAGATTATATTAGATATT
>QANZ01008916.1:0-15186 GCA_003254925.1 Chamaecrista fasciculata
ATAAATTATGAATGAATTTTTTTATTAGTTAGATCAATTTTCATTAGTTGATTTGGTGGGTAAAACGACGACGCATTAGGATTTGATGCGGCCGGCAGCGACAATTCGTGCCTCCGGCATTTGAAAAATTGTTGAGTTGGCTGAACGTGACTGAGAGGGGCCCATGAACGTCATAAATTAGTTGATTACAAGAGAGCCCTGAATAGTTTTTAAAATTAAAAACAGTCCCCTACCTTTTTCAAATTATGGTCCTTTTTGGTAATATCAAATATAAAGGGACCTGACCTGCGTTTCTAGAAAGACATTCCATGGGGATGGAATGAGCAAAAAGAAAAAACAATCAGGGAGACGAAGGAAGAAGCTAGACAGATAGAAGAGGAATCTTGTTGCTGCAGCAATCTCTGAGACTGAGGGAGGGTGAGTTTGGTGATGACGATGGACAGAGAGAAGGAGAGAGAGATAGAGCTAGAAAGTGCAATGTACACTAACTGTTTGCTCTTAGGTCTGGATCCGGCAGTTCTCGGACTTGGAGCCTCCAATGGCACCCCTCGAGTTGGACTCTTCCGTCATTCAAACCCTAAATTGGGTGAACAGCTCCTCTACTTCATACTCTCCTCCCTCAGAGGCCCGGTTCAATCCGCCAAAGTACTTTCTCTCTCTCTCTCTCTTCTAATATTTCCGCAACTCAACACTTTCATATATACAATATATCTATCTCTCTCTGCCTCTTTTCATGGATGCATCCAAGTTTTGCTGCGATCTGCTTCACTGTTTAATTTTTTGGATCTTTCAGGATTTTGACAAGGTTTGGCCAATTTTTGATTCGGCGCAATCGCGTGATTTTCGTAAGGTATTACTGTTTAAGAGAAATTAGTGGTTCTGGTTTCTGGAATCAGAATGTATTTAGTTTAAATAGCGCTGGAGTTTCTTTACTAGGTTGTGCAAGGGATTATTAGCGAGCTTGAGTCACAGGGTGCCCTTCCAAGGAGTAATTCAAGAGTTTCATCACTTGCTACGTGCTGTGGACCTAGGTTAGTAGTCAATACGTTTTTTCTACCTCAGCTAGCTCACCTTTGTCCCTGAAGTTATTTAGTTGGGATGCACAATTTTGATTGCTTGGAAGAAGTGGAAAATATATTCTCATGAAATTTGATATATTAAGTTGGTTCTGTCATAGTCTTACTGGTATATTTAGTTGATCTTAGCTATTATCCTGATCCCAATCAATCGAGAAAGCATAACATTAAAACGTTTTCCTTTTTATATGTTTTATATTATACATAGTATCCTCAAATTTAATGTATAATTGTTATTTCTTGAACTTAAAAGTTATATAGAGGAACTCTTTCTGCACTAAACAAGCTAATTGATGGTATTGATTGCCATTTTTTTCAATTACAAAATTCCATTTCAAGTTTTAAACACATTTCTATTAGAATATGCTATCTGATATACTGATGTGGCATTTTGCCTATGGGAGCTTGCTATATGTATTTTTTGTTGAGAAAAGTTCTCAAGTTATTAGTGTGTACATGTTGCTGCAGGTTTGTTGAACTTCTCTGGCAACTTTCTTTGCATGCTTTGCGAGAGGTTCATAGGAGAACTTTTGCAGCTGATGTGGCTTCTAACCCATTGCCTGCTCCACTGACTGATGTAGCATTCTCACATGCAGCTACACTACTTCCTGTTACCAAGGTATTACTAATAACCTATGACTGATGTAGCATTCTCACTTGCAGCATTGTACTTGAAACAGATATCGGGTATCTGGCTCCTTTACTAGAAAGAAAGGACTTCTGAAATTGAACTAACATGATCTCAGCCTTGACACAATTTTCTTTTTAATGTAAATGTTTTCAAGTCTTATATTATACCTTCCAATGTGTTACTGAATATCTTTGTGATTCATGATTATGTTTTTTCTACTCACTATATTGCCACATTGCTCTATGTGATGGAATTCGTGCAAGGAAAACAATTTTAATTGCCTTTTTTTTTGCCTTAATATACTTTTTAGAACTGTAATGTTTTTTTTAATGTTAATTTGTTATACATTTTTCCTCTGATAATTTCTTTTTGAAACAATTGGCCTGACCTTAAGTAACTAACTGAATCTATGTCTTAAACAGGCAAGAATAGCCCTTGAAAGAAGGAAGTTTCTTAAAAATGCAGAGTTGGCTGTACAACGACAGGCTATGTGGTCAAACTTGGCTCATGAAATGACTGCTGAATTTCGGGGCTTATGTGCTGAAGAGGTAAGCAACTACTGGGGGATATTTTTCTAGTGGCTCCTCTCCTCTCGAAGAATATGTTCCTGTATATATCTCCTAAGCATGTCTGATGTACAACTTGGATATAGGCATATTTACAACAAGAACTGGAGAAGCTTCATGACTTGAGGAATAAAGTGAAGTTGGAAGGAGAACACTGGGATGACCTTGTATCCACCTCAAGTCAGAATTCACATTTAGTTTCAAAGGCTACCCGCCTGTGGGAGTCTTTATTAGCTCGTAAAAGTAAGAATAAAGATCAACCCTTCCCTCTTTGGCATTACACTAATTGTTCATATTATTCTAACATCCTCATTTTATGTTTTTTTAAATGCACGAGACTATGTTCTTACAAAAAAGGTTTTGAGGAATGGAATTTTGTTTTACATAGTTGTACTCATTTTGGGCAAGTAGGCCTTCCCTATCCCTCTCCTGCTCTTCATTATGGATACAAACTTCCCCATCTCTGTTTCCTTTAGGGGTTACGGAGACTTGCAACAATCCCTGTGTATATAAAATTTTGTTAACATTATGTAAAATCTGATAAAAAAATAAATTGAATTTTATGAATTTGAAATAACATTTTGAATTTAGATATATCCTTGATAAAAGAAATATATTTTAGATGTCAAATATATTAGAATAAATTAGAATATACTAAAAATTTCAATGTAGTACAAGTAGAGTTCCATAGGGTGGGTAGCATGATTCTTGTCCCTATCCCCATATTCCCAGCAAGGAAAGATGAAAAGATCCACCCTCATCCCACTCTAACTTGGGGCAATCCTCATGGGGATCCCCATTTATAAGGAAAATGACCATCCCTAGTGTAGATGAGCATTTTTTTTATGCAGAGTTAATAATGTGATACTGAGTTACAATAAATATCCATTATCATATTACTACTGGAGAAACATCTAAAAGCCTTAATGTAAGTGTTATAATTTTTTCTGATATGGTGTACGTGTTTTACATGGTAAAATTTTTTTTTTAACTTAATGTGTGATATTTTTCTAATCTAAGTGTTATTATCTTTTTCCACCTAATGTGTGATATTTTTCCTGTTATGTGGTTCCACAGTTTACCTCCTGCTCTTGTTTTATTAATAGAGCTTGGTCTTGCACTATCTAAATATTTTGTTTTCATTTTGGAAAGATGAAATTGAATAGACTAGCTTATGATGATCTTTATTTATTTATCATTTTAATGCACAGGTCAACATGAAGTTCTTGCATCTGGCCCTATTGAGGACTTAATAGCTCACCGGGAACATAGGTAATGTAGTGATATAACATACCTTCATATTTGTTTCAACACTCTTTCTGATACATAAATTTCAGGTATCGAATCTCTGGATCATCTTTGCTGGCAGCAATGGACCAGAGTTCTCAGGCTCCTTATTCGGACATATTATCTGGTCAGCATGGGGATCTGCCTGCAGTGCATATGGATGACATTGAGGACAATGAAGGATCACAAATTAGCAATGAGGTACTTACAAGAGTGGATGACAGAACTGGAAAAGTCCACCAAACGGTGGATGTAGCTGAAGTTATACGACGATGGACACATGCTTTGCAACGTATTCATAAGCAATCACTTCATCTGGTATGCTCTCTTTGAATGTTCTGTTTTTGTTATGCCTCCTTTGTCCATCCCCTCTCTCTCTTCTGGGTGTGGGTTGTTCAAATGGCTTGATTTTAAGACACCTCGTTTGTTGTCCCTTTCTTCCAGTTGTATATATATTTATTTTAGTAAATCAGTTGTTACAGACTTCATGAATTTAATTACTTGTTAGGATGCTTGAGGCATTAGTATTTTCCGCTCTGCTTTTTGACATCAAACATTCAAACTCATTAGCCACATTATATTCCATTATCAGTAGCTCCGAAAAATGAGACTTCCAAATTTCAGAAACTATTCCTGTCAATGTTTGTGACTTGTCCATCAATTTTATTTGTCTGATTTGCTGGCAGTATTTATTTCTTTTTGCCATGGTGTGATATTTTCTTCTTTGTAGGTTGGACAACAACTTTCTGAGAAAAGGATTTTCTATGTTACTTGGAGTTATTGTCTCTGTGATTAACTCCTGTAATGTAACTTTATCTTTTAAGCTTTATATTAACAACAATGCTTTTAATATTTTATTCAATCAAATTCTTGATTGTTGTTGAATCTTATCAGAGATCCAAGAGATATGGTTGATTCTGAAGTCTGAATAGATTCATTTTATATGAATATGTTTATCTTATTTTTTTTATTGTTTAAATACCAGTCCTTGTTGTTTGTCATCCTCACTCTTGGAACTAAGATTGCCCAACCTGTGAAGCACCAATTACTTTATGATTATATTGATGAATGTAATTGTTTTATTTTTTCATCTCTACTGTCAGAGTTTCTTTCTTCTTTATGTTCACTCGTGAATTTTGTCTCTAACCTAGTATGTTGATTCATACCTTATTATCTTTTAACTCTATTTAGTCCTATTCATTACTTATAGGAACTACTAATATGCTATGATCTGTAGGCGAAAGCAAATGATGGAGAGGGTCCAGATATACTGCGAAGTGCACAGGAAGGCGGGACAAGTGGCCATGCTGAGTCTTTAGCAGCAACTCTTGCAGAACACCAGCAACATTTAGCTAGCTTTCAGGTCTTGCATTAAAGCATATTTAACAACCACAATATTTTACCTGTGCTTGAAGCTCTTCCATTGGCAACTTCATTTTCTACTTGATATCCACTCTTTGATCGAGCTTTTATATTAGAACGACCTCTACCATACTTCATTTAACCAGTTGGTTTTATGATGTAGGAGAATTAAGGTCTACTTATATAGGTGATTGCTTCTTAAACAGATATTCAAAAGTTCTAAATCTTACTGCATTTCTTTCTTTTCCCTTTATCTGGTGTTTTGGGGCACCCCGTGATGTCTGGTGGGGGAGGGGGTGTTTATGATAGTAAAGGAAAGGATTTTACTTTGAGAACTTTTTAGAAGAAACTGGATGAGGGTTTTTCATAAATCTATCATCTTTTTTCCTTCCTTTTCGTAACTCTTTTGGGGGACTATCTTAAATAGTTTGTTCAGTGTAATGTTCAAAGTTTACAGTGTATGGTATATTGTACCAATCTGAGCTCTTGCTAGATGAGTTGAATGTCAGCAAGCTTTAGTCTTTTGGTACTAATAAATTAAATTATTACTTACTGGATAGGCAATGTAGAAAGAACATGTGCTGTGTTATAGAGGAGTTACATGCCTTGTTGTTTTCTAATTCTACTCTGATATATTCTAATGTGAATTCATATTCTATCTTCCTTTTGGTAGCAGGGTAGATATTTTCATTTTTTATTTTGCTGTGTTGACCTGTGACTGCAATGATTGCTTAAAAGATTCATTGCTGTTGGATTTTTCAAATCCTTGCACTTTTTGTGTGCAGGTCCTTATTAACCAACTGAAGGAAGTTGCTCCAGCAATACAACAGTCAATATCAGAGTGTACAGAAAAGGTGAACAGCATAGCCTCCACTCTACCTCCAACAAACAGACATCCCGGACAGTCAACATCATCTATTCAAGCACAGAGTAGTGGGAGGATGGTAATTACTCTAGTTATTTCCTTCAACAAACACATATTTTCCGTGGATTTGAATAATGTTATGGAGACCTTCCCTTTAATTTTTGTATCCTATAGAAAGCTTGGGAAGTCTTATTTACTGTTATTTCAAAACACTTTTGAGTTACACAGGATGGCAGCACGTGTGATGATGTTGGTGAGGTGACTTCGAGAATATCTAATATTCAGCTTGATAAGATGTCTGCTAGTCCTCCTACTTTAAAGCTTCCTCAATTATTTAGCTTGACACCAACTTCCGGGAAAGCTGGAAATGTGCAAAGGAGGCACACTACAGCTCCTCAGACCAGCCAAACTGAGAATATTTCTGAAAGGAAATCTTTGGATAATCATTCAAGTAATCAAGCAGAGACTTCAGAAGGTTCGCTGTCTCTGCTGCTTGCCTGATTTATTTCATGTTATTGAAGCTTATGGGATTTCAGAGGTTACTTTGTTAATGTCTTAAATGAGCTGGCTGATGGCCCTAGTTTTTTGTTTTGCAGATAGTGATAGTTCCTATGTCCAAAATTTAAAGAAGTCAGTAAGAGAAGCAGCATTATCCTTGCGTAGCTGCAATTCAGAATCATCACGAGATAGTCACTCTGATGGAAGTTCTGAGCATTTCTACGCCCCTCTTTCCGAAACCGGGTTCTCTCATTTAGATGCTGAAAAAAAGGCTGCTTCAAGAAAGGCTTCTTCATTGAGGAGCAAAAAGCTATTTTCATCTCAAACGGATGACTCCTTGCTTGGGAGCCGTGCGTCTGATGGTCATGGGGAGAGTAAGTTCGATGAATTTCCAGACATGTTGAGTGAAATGGGAAGACTTTCTGATTATGACCCGGTGAATGGGTTTCTCTCAGTTAGTGGCTCAAATGCAACTTCTGATGCACATCAGTCAATGTATGACTTTGATTTTGAGGATGCCCAGGATCAAGTATTCTCACCACCTCTGCTAATGGACTCATCACTTTTAGCAGATTCATTTGAGGACTTGCTGGGTATGTTGATTTTACATCAAACTGTTTGGTTATAGCAACTTCTCTTTTTAATACTACTTATCATCTTTTTACATGGTGGTATGTTTAAATGCTTTGCTAGTTTGAAATATGATGTAGGGTCTGAAGGGGAGGAAGAGAGATTACAGTTATTTACTTTATCTTGAGGTCAAAGGATATATATATATATATATATATATATTCGGGTTTGGTATTGAACTATGGCTCTTACATTTTAGGGATCAGGATGCAGACTTTAGGCCCAATGTTCTCTAGGTCTGGGAATGCATTTTTAACTTCTTCAACCACTTAAAAGTTAATTCCTTGTCCTCTCTCTTTCCTATCCACTGAAAAAACAAAAAGAAAGAGATACAGCATTTTGCATTTTAGATTAATCATGAACAGAGACATGTGCTTTGGATATATCAATCCCAGAAATTCGTGACCTCATCTACTCTTTTTAGTCACTTATTTTCTTTAATGATCATAATCTAATGAGTTAGGGATTCTGTTTGTTGCAGCCCCCCTTTCTGAGACTGAAACAGCCTTAATGGAGCACTGACCATTATTTTGGTAACCTCTGAACAGAATTAAGAAATCGACATGATGCTGTGGTGGCTTGTTCTTCATTCCTTTGTTGGGATATTCACTGCGTTCACCTTTTTTCTAACACGATGCATATATGATTTCTGTATTCTTGTTTGGTATATATTGACCATTCTATATAATCATCTCTTGCCCTACTGCTTGGAGGGAACCATGAGGCGCCTGTGTTTTACATGCTTAATTGATGGGTTAAATTTGGGACATATACTGAAAATAAAAGTGTAACCCGAGTTCTGGAGGGTGAAGTTGGCTTCAGCCAAATAGCAGTGGTGTGGACTTGAAATTTCCTTCACGTTTTCCTGTGCTTTAGAACGGCCAAATGGCAGTGGTGATAAATATGGTGGGTCTGATACATGAGTTCTTTGCTTGATTTGTTTTCTTCTGCAAATCTGCATGCCTCCGGCATCTTTTCTTAGCTAACTTTGGTTAATTCTTGGATTCCAATTAATGTATTTTACCCTTGTGTATCATGAGTCAGTCCTTGTATCTTGGTGATATATCAAGAATGAAAAGATTTCTTCTTTTCTTGTGCATTGTTTGGTAAAGTTCAATCCCCATTTTTGCCTTAAATATGGCTGTCATAACTTCCGGTGGTGGTGTGAATTTGATATTGCAAAATTTGTCAAGTACCAGTCAATGGTGTATGTTTCTTTAATTTACTTGTGTATCTTCATTAACTGATTCACATTGCAATTTTCTGATAAAATCAACATGGCTCCTACCATGGTGTTACTTTTTTCTTGTTATATGGGAAGGGAGAGGATAGACTAGCAAGTTGGACTATCGGTATTTGAAATAAGTGGGTTTCCAAAAATAATACATTATGGAGCCGTTACTGAATATTAATGACCGGAGTTTATTCTGTTCTTATGTTCATATGTTTGGATGCTGGCAATATTGGAACATAGTCATCCTATTATTGGAATCAAGATTTACAGTCTGCCATTGTGATTATTTTTTTAAAAGGTAAGTGATCGTATAACATTGATGAATGTTACAACCGGACCAAACAAATCTCTCATTTGTATCAATCTCATCAATAATCATATGGCTCATTTGTTGTGGCCATTTCATTATAGAAACAAATTAACTCCATTTTTTTTAAAATGGAAAAACAAATTGCTGCCTAATGATTGAAAATTAAAATTGAAGTCTAAATATATGTGCTTCCCACCCTCCCTAAATTTGAGTTTGAAACACTCAAAAATGGTGAGATTCATTCATGAGCCAGCAAGCGAGTGGGCCACTTGTGGGCTGTGGCTGCTACCAAAGCGAGTGGGTTCTTAAATTTATGGGAAAGGAAAACTGTGCTTAAAGAGAGGTCTTCACTTTTCATTTTTTAACTTCGAACGACGACACATCATTCTCCTAGGCCGTACGACCCCCACTCTCACCCACATCGCGCGTGTCACTCACACACATTTCGTTTACCTTTCCCTGTCCTTTCGGCGAAGCAGGTTTCCCGATACGTACATTGAACTAAAATTGAGGTTGGTTTCGAAGAAATTTTTAAGGGCATTTTCGTCACGGAGTTTGAGAACGAAGAAAAGAAAACCATTACATAATAAAAAAATATAATTAATCATTAATCATATAATAATATGACAAAACACTCTTTCGTGTCCTTGACGTTTGCGGTGATTTTCAGTTATGCCCCTAACGTTTCATTTGTGTCAGTTGTGCCCCAAGGTAAAACGTTAGTTTCAATTATGCTCCCAATTTCAATCATTCACAAAAGAAAATACCATTTTTGCACGATTTGAGCTCGATTTTGATCAGATTTCATATGAGTTTTAATTTTCGGACATCACAAACTTGATTCCTTGGATCAATTTCAAAGATTAAGCTCAAAATAACCCCAAATCCGAAGAAAATCGGACCCAATGAACCCTAAAAAGGACCAAAACAAAATGCAGCAAAACAAATCATTTTTCTCAAAATTTCCATGTGCAAAATGATCCTTAGGAGCCGAAAATGAGTACCCATAAACTCATTTATCAAAACAAACTGAAACGAACACGAATCTAAGCTCAAAAGTTCCTAAAAANTGTCGTTTGTCGTTTGTCGTTTGTCGAGCCAACTGTAAGTTATGATCAAACAGATACTAAATAGGCTCCCACGGAAGCCCTCCAAATCAGTAGAAAATCGTGAAGGAGGAGGAGCAACGACATCCTCTTCAGCGGCTTCTACCAGTGCAAGAAGCAGTGATTTAGCAAGTTATCGTTCTGGGAATTCAACTGCTTCCTATCATTCTAGCCTTAATTCTTTTTCAAGTCTTGGGTTAAACCATGGTGATAAGTTTTTGGAAGCTGTGAATTCAAAGCTGAATGGAAGTTTGTCAGCTCCATATGAGGCCTTGCCAAGTTTCAAAGATGTTCCAAATTCAGAGAAGCAGAACATGTTTATAAGAAAGTTGCAGATGTGTTGTGTTGTTTTTGACTTCACTGACCCGACAAAGAACCTCAAAGAAAAGGACGTTAAGCGGCAGACATTAGTAGAACTTGTGGATTACATTTCTTCAGCCAGTGGCAAGTTTCCTGAAAACATGATGCAAGAAATTGTAAGAATGGTTTCCACAAATCTGTTCCGCACGCTAACTTCTCCACCTCGTCAGAACAAAGCTCTAGAAGCCTTTGATGTAGAAGAGGAAGAACCTTCAATGGACCCTGCATGGTCTCACTTGCAAATTGTGTATGAATTCCTTCTAAGGTTTGTTGCATCACCTGAGACTGATGCAAAGCTAGCAAAAAGGTACATTGATCATTCATTTGTTCTTAGACTGCTAGACCTTTTTGATTCAGAGGACCCCAGAGAGCGGGATTACTTGAAGACTGTTCTTCATCGCATTTATGGGAAATTTATGGTTCACCGCCCATTCATCAGGAAAGCAATCAACAATATATTTTATAGATTCGTTTTTGAAACTGAGAAGCACAATGGGATTGCAGAACTTTTAGAGATTTTGGGAAGTATAATTAATGGCTTTGCTTTGCCACTGAAAGAAGAGCACAAGCTGTTTCTTGTAAGGGTGCTAATTCCTCTTCATAAACCAAAATGCATACCTATGTACCACCAGCAGTTATCCTACTGCATTACACAATTTGTGGAAAAAGACTGCAAGCTTGCTGATACTGTCATTAGGGGATTACTAAAATACTGGCCAATTACAAATAGTTCTAAGGAGGTTATGTTTTTAGGTGAGCTGGAGGAAGTCTTGGAGGCAACTCAGCCTGCGGAGTTTCATCGATGTATGATACCTTTATTCCGGCAATTAAGTCGATGTTTGAGCAGTTCGCATTTCCAGGTTTGGTAATCTTACTTGTCTCATCAGTTTTCTCCTCTTTTGTTTACCCTGATATAAATTCTCAACCCTCGAAAAGAAAAGTGTAAGCAAGTCTGATTTTTCACAAGTGGAAGAAATCTGGTGAGAAAAATCACTTTCTTATATAATAATAATTTTGTAACTTTTTGTGCTTTTTGTCACACTATCTTGTCACTGAAATAATTTGAGATTTAGATTCGTCTGACTAATACAATAAGTAGTAGAAAATTATCTGCTCAATTTTCTATTCAGGCATTCCTTATGTATTTACCATAAGTGATTTCAGTTCTGGCACTGGACATTCAGTGTTGATTTCAGTGATTTATAGCCTTGTCATTGCTTTTCTTCCCGATGGATAATGCACAGACTATGTTATGGTGTTGATTGGTTTGACAAGTTCATGCTCTCTGATGCCATGTGTGGTCATTTTGATTACCTGTTTGTGGATTGAATATATACTACACAATAGCTGTGTGAAATTTTTTATTGGGCTCGTTTGGGATTTTTCTAGGAAGTGCTGGAAGTTTGCAGTAGTTAGTTATTATGGGCCTGTTTGATTCGGTTTTTATTTTTGCATATTAAAAAGAAATTTTTAAACTTGATTTTCAAAACATTTTGGAAGATAAAACAAAAATCTGATTGACAATTTTTTTTAATATCTGTTTCGAAAATACAAAATAAAAAATATATTTTAAAATCAAATTTTAAATGAATGTGCAGTAAATTGCAATAGTATCACTAAGGAAATAACTTAGGTAAGATTCCTCCAATCACAAATTTAATTTATATTCTTTTTCTTCTATGATTAGTTATGTAAAAATGTGTGTTTAATATGCTTTTTCTACTATGATTGGTCATGCAAAAAATTTTTGTAACGTGTTATATGTTTGTAGGAGAAATTTATTGTAAAGATATAAGAAACTTACATAAGTTTAACCGTATCACAAATAGAAACCAACTCTTCAAAATTTTCTTTGTTTCCAGAGTACAAAACACATTTTTGGTTTTTTGAACTTTAAAAACAACATTTGGTTTTTTATCTAAGAAAAATTGTTCTAAAAAACTAATTAAGTCATCAAACAATTTTTTTTGAACTTTTTGTTTTTGAAAACCAAAAACAGTTTTTCAAGAATAAAATCATACAGGCCCATATCTTCTGAGTTTTTATTGTCAGTACATAATGTTTTGGTTTCTGTTCTCATTATGACAAAAGTGCAGCTTGAAATTCCATTATGAGTGCAAAGAAAAACAAGGGAAAAATATACATAAAGTTCCTTATATCTTTGATACAACATTTCGGAATCCTAAACTTTATTATCTAATCTTTTTTCTACATTTAGTCATGTAAAAGATTTTTGTCATGTATCTTTATTTTATTGATAATATAAAAAAAATTTATATAAGCCTAACTCTTTCTGGAATATATGCTGTGCGCATCTTGCATATAAACAAATTCCAAATCATATCAAATAGTTCGATGCTGTACCAAGAAAATTGTAACTACTTTATTCACCTTCGTTTCTTTCCAAGAGTTAAGAAGAGGTAGAGGCTGCTACGGGAGAAATAATCTGGGGCAGCCAGATGTTTTGAACTTATATTAGTGATCAGAAAATTATAGTCTGATTAACTTGTTTCTGGCTGTTCCCTCCCATAAAACAGATGGAACGGTAGATAACTGACTTTAAACTTGTACTGTTTTTAATAAATGGTGAACCTTTTTCTGTTTTTGGCTTGGGCAAACAGACATGTCAACTTTCAATATTTGGTATTAACCCACTTAAGTTATAAATAATTTCTCAGTAACTGCTTTGTACTTGTGTGGAAATTGGAATGATTAGCTTAGGAAACTTTAGTTCTTAAGTGTGAATTCAGGGTGGAAGTAAACTGAAATATTTGCCAGTTCAAGCATATGGGGGTATCAAAGATGAAACAAGTGGCCAAAAATAATAAAAGCGGCCATTGAGGCTTTTCCTAATATTGAGGGGTTCAATTGCCAAAATTGGAATATGAGGGACATATATTACAGAAATGGAACTCTTCATTCATGGTTGGAATTCATAATTTTTATAACGAAGTTACTGTTTTGTTACTGTCAAATAAATTTTGCCTTACCTATATATTTAGTTTTTAGCTTACTCTCATTCTCTCTGATCTGATTTCTTGTCATTTGCAGGTAGCGGAGAGGGCTTTGTTTTTATGGAATAACGATCACATTGAGAACCTAATCAAGCAGAACCGCAAAGTTATACTTCCCATAGTTTTGCCTGCTCTGGAGAAAAATGCACGAAACCACTGGAACCAGGCTGTACAGAGCTTGACAATAAATGTCCGCAAGATCTTTTTTGATGCGGATCCTGAGCTCTATGAGGAGTGCTTTCTTAAATTTCAGGAAGATGAAGCACAAGAGAAAGATATCAAGTCAAAGCAGGAGGCCACATGGAAACGTTTGGAAGAGATAGCAGCCATGAAAGCTGCAAGCAATGAGCCAGTTCTGGTTTCTCCCAGAAATGCTTCCCGTGCACCTTCTGGTTAGGCAATTAGAGCTTTCAGTTCAGTTGTTCCTTGACTTTTGGCATTGCCGAGCATGAGAATCCAAGGAGTGGCATGTCAAGCAGTTTATGGTTAGTTCCCTTGGCCATATGTTATAGAGTCACTAGGTCAAAGATGGAGCTACAGGGCTACAAAATATAGCTCAGTTTCCATTTTACATGCATAGAATGTATATATCGCATTGGGTGGACATAAATGGGTGCCTCAAGCCCCGCTATTTGGGAATTTGCTTTGTAAAGCCTTTGTAGTTTGATTTGATGTTCTAAAGAATTGCAATATTGCTCAAGTTAAACTGTTATCTATCTGCATAACATAGTTTGATGTAATCATTGCTCGTTTCGTATTCCCCAAATTTTAGCATTAAAAATAGGTTGTCTAAATGTCTTGGTGTGCGTGGCCAAGAATTTGTTCTTGGTTTTTTAGTTTACTTAAAATGTTGCCAGGTCAAACCTCTTTTGTTACTGTTGCCATGTTGGTTTGAATAAAGAACTTCTTAGCTATTGTTCATGATTTCATACACTACCCCACAGCTGAGCTAATGCCTTTACCAAGTCATTTTTCTGTTGTCAAGGAATTTGAGAAGCTTGCAGGTGAAATTTCTGTTTTCATGTTCTACTTCTTGGCTTTCCCTCACTGTCTCGTTATCTGCTTTGTGCTGTGTCATTTGGGTATATATGGCATAACTATTTACGTCATTTAATGGTAGTAGCTCAAATCATATAATAGTCCAGTATTTGAATTTAGTATAGTCATTCTATATTCTGTAATACAAAATGACATCTATAAAATATTTGCTATTGTGGTTGATTTAAATATTAAATAACACGTCAAAACATATGTTTCACTTATCACCTATATGGTTATATATGAGAGGTGTGAAGAGATGATGCAGGGTCTGATTTCAGCATAGATGCGACAGCCACCACGTAAGATTTTCGAAAAGCTAGGGAAATTAAATGTGACGATGACAAGATAATGTTAAAAATGAAGGATGATAGATTAAGCAGACAAGTTTGATACTTCAATCTTTGCATAATAGTCAATATATAGAAAGATCTAATAGACCTGGTAACTCCAATTTGACCACTCCAACTTAAAAGATTCAAGTATTTGCGAAGTACATCAATGCTTGAATTGGTACTGCTTTCAGATATTGTTATTAACTGATTCCAAATTATTTTGATATTCTTTACTTATCACCAAAAAAACAAAAAGAAAACTCATCTGTATGTAGCAGTGGCACCTGGCCACTTGCCTTCCTTTTCCAGCTTGTAATTGAAGTTAACAGAGGTTTAATGGAATCATTATCATTGAAAAAAAAAAATTGCTCACAGACACGATGTTCCAATAATTGAATATTTCTAGATCTGTGTTAATATTTAATTTGTCTTATTCTTTCACACACATTTTCCAACGCAGACATACAAGTACAACTCTAATTAATTTTTTTGAACCTTATATTAACTATTACTGTACTAAGTTAATTCTAAACCTTGGTTGGGCTTGGAACTTGTTACACTAACATCCCGCCAACGCTATTTAAAATCCTGCTCCAAAAACGCTTGTTATTAAATTTGTTTATTTTTATAACAATATATACTTATAGATTTGTTTTTAATTCGCTTGTTATTTAATTTTTTTTATCATATGCCATATAATCCTCCACCAAAAAAAGTTTCAACTTTAAGTTTCAACCATATCGAGGACAGTGAATGTAGGGAAGTTACAACCCCTAAAGTAGTTGTAAGCAAAATTCTGTGCACCATTATCATAAACCGAATAGCCACCTAATCTGTGATCTCTCACCTAGCTGGCATTGAAGTTGTGCAGTGC
>QANZ01008936.1:0-28439 GCA_003254925.1 Chamaecrista fasciculata
TAAAAAAAAAAATAGATAACAGGACGTTTACAATATATTTTAATAAGAGATCAATGGGTATATTTATAAGAAAAAAGGGTCATGGTATATTTATAATCTATCAAATTTTGTTAAATGGATTAAGTGGATCGTGATCCATTAAAATAAGGGTTAATCCAATTTAACCTATTAAAAAGAAAAAATAAGTAATGCCTGTGTGAATGAGAAAGAGATTTTTGAAAGGAAAAAAAATTGGATTAAATTTGTCAAGATTCGAGCTTCTATGGACTCATATCTATTTTTTTCCCCTTAAATTTGGTCTTTTAATAAAAAGAGAGGATGGTATATAATCTGAGATGAATGAGAAAGAGATTTTTGAGTCCCTCTCCCTAACACTGCCATAAAATATTTTGTTGGGCAATTCTACAAAAATCTCGATAGCAGCAATAAATCATTTTTTATTTCTTTCTATCTCTGTCCCTCATTCAAAATAAAAAGTAAAAAGAATAAAAAATGGTGATCTGCCTCCATACATTGGGTATCTAATGGTAAAAAATGCAACTTGATCCATAGAACGACATTTTTCAAGCATTAACTAAGTTTGTTGTATACTAGTACTAGTTGAGATAACCGGAGGTTACTCCCTCCGGTTCTTAATATATGCTGTTTTAGAAAATTATTTTTGTTTTAAAATATCTGATGTTTTATAAATTCAAGAGAGCATTAATTATTTTTTTACCATTCTACCCCTATTAAATATAGTAGAGTCATAAATGTATAAACATTTTCCAAATAATTTAATAGGAATAGTTTAGTCATTTTACTTCATTTTTTTCTTCATTCTATGTTGGCTAATCATTTCCTTAATCTGTGTGTGGAAACCTTAAACACCAAATATATAGAACGGGAGGGAGTATTATTTATGATCGTCATTCTGTCCATCACGTGTGAGCATAATAAAGTTATATTAATTGTTGTCCTTCGACTCCTTCCTATTCCAATAAATCAGTCGGTCTCTCTCTCCGGATTATATTGCAAAACTCTCTCAGTTCCACATATTATTAATGACGCCAGAGAAGCTGACTGAGAAGGCCAATGGCGATGACGTGTGTGCAGGTGGTTCAAGAAAGGAAAGAGAAGAGCAAAAATGAGAGACATGAAGCATTAATGACATATATCAACCCAAAGGGACGAACTTTTAAGAATGCTCGGTTTAAAAGTGGGTCCACACACAATTGTGGGTCATGCTATTCATTCTTAAAGACGTCCAATCCCATAACATAACATAAACCCTTCTCACTTCAACCCATACCTAATTCATACTCTAATATTATTATTTACAATTTTAATTAATTCCTTAAAATAAAGTAATAAACACAAACTCTTTAGTGCATGAAGGATGGATGCGATGCCAATTTTGCCACTTGTTTTCTCTACACACACATTCACGCAGTTTGATAATAATAACAAAATGAAGAAAAGACTAAACAATTGGGAATTCTGGATGCTTCTCACAGCCATCACAGACAATGCTTTATAGATGAATAGTAACAAATTCTGTTACAGTATAAGGAATAGGTATATCACAACCCTACACGTGTACAGCTATCATATACATTCTAGAATATACTAACAGCCTACTCAGCATATACAAGATAATTACATACACAGAATACTAATTCATCCTTTTGCTCTAACTCTCCCTCTTAAGTCCGAGCCCATCAATCTCAGACCAAGCTTGTTCCTATTTTCTTCAAACTGATCCTGTGTCAAGGCTTTTGTCAAACTGTCTGCAACTTGTAAGGAGGAAGGTATATAACTTACATCTACTTCACCATCAAGAATCATATTCCTCACAAAGTGCACATCTATCTCAATGTGCTTACTTCTTGCATGTTGCACCGGATTCGAAGCAAGTGCTTTAGCACTCAGATTGTCACACCAGATCATGGATGGTTGTTTGAGACGGACTCCTAGTTCTGTCAAGAGAGACACAATCCATTTAATCTCAGCTGCACAGTCCGCCAATGCCCTGTATTCGGACTCTGCACTAGAACGAGAAACTACCCTCTGTTTCCTAGAGGACCAGGACAGTAAAGTATCACCAAGATATGCACACATTCCACCCATTGACTTCCTGTCATCAATATCAGTAGCCCAGTCGGCATCTGTGAATGCTATCAACCTGAAATCGTGGACTGGTTTAATAAGCAACCCCATGTGTTTCGTACCTTGTAAATACCGAAGAACACGCTTTACTCCCTGAAAATGTGTCTCTGTGGGGTTTGCTAGAAACTGACTTAATTTATTTACAGAGAACGCAATATCTGGACGGGTGGTGGTGAGATATTGCAGCGAACCGATGGCTTTCCGGTAGAGATAAGGGTCCTTCATAGGTACACCATCACTTGCTGAGAATTTTCTTCCGGTTACCATAGGGGTGGCTACTGATGCACAACCAGTCATATTGAATTTTTGTAACAAATCATTAACGTATTTGCCTTGACTTAGAAACATACCAGACGAATCCCTTTGAACTTCTATTCCCAAAAAGTATGACAAAGACCCCAAGTCTTTTAGTGAAAACATAGTATTCAACTTATGTATAAAATCAGTAAGATAGCTAGGATCATTCCCCGTAACAAGAATGTCGTCAACGTAGATCAAAACAAATACAGTTAACGAAGCATTCTTAAAATAAAACAGGGAAACATCGCACCTTGAACTCTGAAATCCCCAGCTTAAGAGTGTGTCGCGCAACCTATCAAACCACGCTCTAGGTGCCTGTTTGAGACCATACAACGCCTTGACAAGTTTACAAACATGGAACGGTTTTGTTGAATCCTCAAAGCCCTCAGGTTGTTTCATAAAAACTACTTCCTGCAGATAACCATTCAAGAAGGCGTTGTTGACGTCTAGCTGCCGAACTTGCCACCCATATGTTACTGCCAAAGCCAGAATAATTCTCACAGTTGTAGCTTTGACAACGGGACTAAAAGTTTCACCGAAGTCAATCCCGGGGACTTGTTGGAACCCTTTTGCTACGAGGCGCGCTTTATGCTTCAAAATGGACCCGTCTGTGTTGTATTTTATCTTGAACACCCATTTTGAATCAACAATTTTCTGATTGTTGGGGCGAGGAACAAGAACCCATGTCTTGTTACGAAGCAAAGCTTGAAACTCGGCGTTCATGGCTGCGCGCCAATGGGAAGAAGAAAGCGCCTCAGCAACAGTACTGGGTTCTCGTGTTCGCAGTATGTCTTCGAGCTTATCACGAGAACTTGAAGAAGAACGCTGCTCTGCGAAACCTACATAAGGGATTTTAGGTTTGACAATACCAGCACGGGCCCTAGTAACCATTGGATGACACTCTTTTTGGGCTGAGGAAGGATGAGGCCCATAAGCCTCACATGCTTTAGAAGACTCACGTGATTCACTTGAAACAGCACATGGAGAAGGTTGTGAGTCATCACATGAAGAACTGGGCTTTGACGAGCTGGGCTGGGATACATCGGGCCGATCCACAGTGGGCTGAACTGGAACATGAGTACTGCCACTTAAATCATTTCCATCCTCATTTGAATCAAGTCCATCCAAAATAGCACCAGAGTTGCCCGTTGAAGATGTAGCCGTTGTGACTGGTCTTGGAGTGCTTGCAACCTGTACAGGATTAATAATAAAAGGCAAGATACACTCGTTAGGTACAGCAGAGACTCTTCTGTTCAGAAATTCTCCATGACAAGGAAAAATAGTGGGATCAAAAATAACATGCCGAGAGACATATATTTTTCCTGTGGAGCTCAAACACCTATACCCTTTTTGTTGAGGAGCCGGACCCAAATACACACACTGTTGGCTGTGATACTGGAACTTGTGTGTATTATATGGCTTGAGGCATGGATAACAGGCACATCCAAACACCTGCAGATCAGCATAATTAGGTTCTTCTTTGAACAAACAGAACAACGGCGTAGAGTTCTTGAGAATCGGGGTTGGCAGCCGATTGATCAGATACACCGCAGTTTGAAATGCTTCAACCCAATATGTCAAAGGAAGCTTTGCTTGAGCCAACAGAGTCAACCCCATTTCGACAACATGTCTATGTTTCCGTTCAGCCCTACCATTCTGCTCCGACGTGTATGGACATGTAAACTGAATTTCAATGCCGGAACTTTGACAGATAGGAACAAACGGTTTGTACTCTCCACCATTATCACACCTCAATGTTTTGATTTTAGAATTAAACTTGTTCTCTACAAGTGCTTTAAAAATGCCAAAAGCATGAATTGCTTCACCTTTGTGTTTTAGTGGATAAATCCAGGTGTACCGGCTAAAATCATCAATAAACAGTATATAGTATCTAAAACCATGAACTGACTGTGTTGGTGAGGGACCCCACAAGTCTGTGTGTATTAATTCAAGAGGTGTAGGAGCATGTGAGACAGATTTAGAAAAGGGTTGATACTTTGATTTTCCATATTGACATGCTTGACATACAACTTTAGAATTTGAAAATTTTAGATTACAAGTTCCTAATATTTGTCTCATAACTCTATCACTTGGGTGTCCCAATTTGTAGTGCCATTTATTGAACTCGAGCTGCTCCTTGGATGTATCAGCAAGACAAGCATGTGCAGATGGGGGTGTAGCTGGACTATTCACCCTGTACATTCCGTGACTGGAGATCCCGTGTATCAGTGGCTGTTGGCTCGACTTGTCCTTCACAATACAAGAGGAATCAGTGAACTGAACATGAATAGGATTATCTTGAGTCAACCTTTGGACACTTAATAAATTTTTGGTGGCTGCAGGTACCACTAAAACATCCTTTAGCAGAAGGTTAGCACGAGATGATTTCAAAAAAGTGGTGCCAATACCAGTTACAGGAGTGCTATCACCAGTACATGTATAGAGAGACATGTTACCTGGAGTAAACTGATCCAGCTGAGTAGGAAATGGTGTCACATGGTGTGTTGCGCCACTATCAAAGTACCAGGAGGGGTCTGCAACAACTTGAGGAGTAGCAAGCAAAGCTTGAGGAGGAAAATTGGTTCCATTACCACGACTCTGCAGAGAGGGGGGCTGGAAATTACGATCGAAGCGATGAAAACACGTCAGAACTGTGTGACCATGGCGTTCACACAAGTGACAATAAGGACGGCCACCTCCAGAGTTGTTGGAACCACCATTATTGTTATTGTATCCTCCACGCCGACCACGAGAACCTCGGCGACCACGCGAACCACGAGAGCCTCGCCAGTTCGGAGACGAGAAACGACCATCAGACTCGTCTTTTTGGGCAACATGAGCTGAAGGTTGAAGTGAGAAGGAGGACATCTGTGAAGACATTTGCTGGACCTGTTCCAACCTGGTTTCATAAGCTAACAACTCAGCATTTAGTTCTTCCCAAGTTAACCCAGCTTGACGATTTAAACCAAAAACAGCGACATTATAATCGGCATCTAAACCTCCTAATGTCAAGGTAATAAGATCAGAGAGAGGAACAGGGGCACCTGCAAGGGTTAATTGATCAGATATCGATTTAATTTTTACTAAATACTCTTCCATCTTGAGGCCATGCTTCCGAATCTGATGAAGCTCCGTCCTGAGCATCATCACACGCGAGCGAAGAGAGGCACAAGTAAGAGTGCGGGCAGCATCCCACAACGCTTTGGCAGTACGGCAATGCATCAACTGAGCTCCGATGTCTGGAGAGATGGCATTGTGCAGCCAACCAACAAGAAGACGATCAGCAGTGTTCCATTCCGCAAAGGCGGGATTTGGAGAGCCATCTGGCTGAAACCGAGATGGAGCTTGACCGGTGCCGTCAATGTGAGAGAGGAGCAAATTGCCTTCGATTAATGGAAGAACAATGGATTCCCAATATAAGTAATTACTTCTGTCCAACTTGACAGAAGTAGTCTGCGAAGAAGAATAAAACAGAGACGAGCCACGAGTAGGGGATGGGTAAGCTAAGAGGGAAGCAGCGACGGAGGTTGGAGTAAGGGAAGAGGAAGAAGAGGAAGTGACAGCTGGAGAAGAAGACGAGACGGAAGCTGAAACGGAGGCCATTGGCTCTGATACCAAGAAACAAAATGAAGAAAAGACTAAACAATTGGGAATTCTGGATGCTTCTCACAGCCATCACAGACAATGCTTTATAGATGAATAGTAACAAATTCTGTTACAGTATAAGGAATAGGTATATCACAACCCTACACGTGTACAGCTATCATATACATTCTAGAATATACTAACAGCCTACTCAGCATATACAAGATAATTACATACACAGAATACTAATTCATCCTTTTGCTCTAACTGTTATAATTCACCCGCATGCAAAATCTACGCCACCTCAACTTGGAAAACTGGAGATGACAGATGTGAGTAATGTAGTAATGTTGTTCTTTGGTTTGATCCCGTCTATCTATGTAATTTCAATGGCTTTCTTAACTCTGACTCTGTACTTACTGTTTTCACCTACCCCTCTCCTTCTTCTAAGGGAATAATCACGAGCAACGTAACTTTATATATATATTCAAAGGAGTCTTGTTGATCCCGTCGACTCATATAACTATTCTATTTTCTTTTCTTCCTCTGCTACATCACTTAGCTTGACAATTGTCGTAAATAACTCTAACCCCTTCTTCCAAGGAATTGAACATGTCTTCTGAAACTTGGATCACTTCCTTCTCATGTTCGCACCCTTCAAATCCAACTTCAACACATACATTTCTTTCCAATCTACTTCAATGGCTACGATTCTTTTTCCTCTCCCCTTGTCCTCAGAGAGCTCTGTTTTCTGCCCTTGATATCCTGCTTCTCTTCATCCTCTTCGTCTTTGCTGTTAAGAAGCTTTACTTCAAGTTCGCCTCCATTAATGGCGGCAGTACTACTGCCTCTGAACTTCACAAGCCCCTTGTTACAAAAAACACATCTTTCACCGGAACAACCGTACGGTTTAAGCTAACCATAACCGCAACGGTAGTTAAGGCTATTTTGTACAGCTTTGCTTGCATTCTGGTATTCAAAGATGCCTCTCAACCGCCAAATTTAACTCTATTCGACGCGCTATTTTGGTTACTCCAAGCTGTGACCAATGTCGTACTCGTCGTCTTGATTATCCATGAGAAAAGATTCCAAACCGTTTATCACCCAACATCACTTCGAGTCTACTGGATTTCAGAGTTCATCCTCATTTCTCTGTTCACAGCATCTGGTGTTATACGATTTGTCGAAGCGAAAGGCGTAAACTTTTTACAGGTGGACGACACAGTCTCTTTCATCTCTTTCCCTCTCTCACTACTTCTCCTTTTTGTTGGGATTCAAGGGTTTACTGGCATTAGGACGACGACACAAGAATCTGAAGAAACCGAACCCCTTGTGAATGGGAAAACTAATAATGTCACTCTTTTTTCTTCGGCTTCTGTCGTGTCAAAGGCCTTTTGGCTTTGGGTTAATCCTTTGTTATGTAAAGGATACGAGTCGCCATTGAAAATCGATGATGTCCCATTTCTTTCTCCACATCAAAGCGCTGAAGCCATGGCTTCTCTGTTTGAATCAAAATGGCCTAAACCAAAGGGAACATCGAAGCATCCAGTTCGACTCACATTGCTTCGATGCTTCTGGAAGGAACTTGCTTTCGCTGCCTTGCTTGCGTTTATACGACTCTGCATTATGTTCGTTGGACCAATTCTCATACAAAGCTTCGTGGATTACACTGCAGGGAAAAGAAGCTCTGTTTACGAAGGATACTATTTGGTGTTCATTCTCTTCCTCGCTAAATTCATCGAAGTTTTAACCTCTCACCATTTCACTTTCAAATGTCAGATTCTCGGGACGCTTATTAGAAGCACTCTCATAACTTCACTCTACAAAAAAGGCTTAACCCTGTCATGCTCTGCTCGGCAAGATCACGGCGTTGGAACCATCGTTAATTACATGGCCGTTGACGCACAACAGCTCTCCGATATGATCCGTCAGTTAAACGCCGTTTGGGTAGTTCCGTTACAAGTTGGGATTGGGTTGTTTCTGTTATACAAGTCTCTGGGTGCTTCAGTAGTCACAGCGTTTCTTGTACTCCTCGCTCTCTTGGGGTTTGTTGTGGTAACCACCAGAACAAACAATCACTCTCAGTTTAACATGATGACGAATCGTGACTCGAGAATGAAGGCTGTGAATGAGATGCTTAATTACATGCGCGTTATAAAGTTTCAGGCTTGGGAAGAACATTTTAGAGGAAGGATTCTGGGTTTTCGAGACTCGGAGTTTGAATGGCTTTCTAAATTTATGTACTGTATCTCTGCGAATTTCGTTGTGATGTGGAGCACGACGTTGATTATATCAACACTCACGTTTGGGACGGCTATATTTCTTGGAGTTCCACTTGATGCAGGGACGGTTTTCACCACGACGTCGATATTCAAGATTTTAGAGGAACCCGTAAGAGCATTTCCTCAGTCTATGGTGTCTCTTTCGCAGGCAATAGTATCACTAGGGAGGTTGGATAGGTACATGTTGAGTAGTGAATTGTCAGATGATTCTGTAGAAAGAGATGGAACCTATGCTGTGGAGGTCAAAAGTGGAATCTTTAGCTGGAATGATGATGATGAAACTGGGCGTGACTTGAAAAATATCAATTTAGAGATTAAAAAGGGTGAGCTTACAGCTATTGTTGGGACTGTAGGATCAGGAAAATCTTCTCTTCTTGCTTCAATTCTGGGTGAGATGCGTAAGATTTCGGGAGTGGTACGAGTTTGTGGGAGTACAGGGTATGTAGCACAAACATCATGGATTCAAAATGGGACGATTGAAGAGAATATCCTGTTTGGTTTACCAATGGAGAGACCAAAGTACGTGGAAGTTTTGAGGGTTTGTTGCTTGGAGAAAGACTTGGAAATGATGGAGTATGGGGATCAGACAGAAATTGGAGAGCGTGGGATTAACTTAAGTGGAGGGCAAAAACAGAGGATTCAACTTGCAAGGGCTGTCTATCAAGATTCTGACATATATCTTCTTGATGATGTCTTTAGTGCTGTTGATGCTCATACTGGGAGTCAAATATTTAAGGTTGTTTTTTTGTCTTTTTTTGCTCACATCCCTATCTATATTCTTTATTCTTCATGTCATCAGCTTAGACGCAAGCTTTTAAGAATTTGTTGTTTTGTGGTATCAGGAATGTGTGCGGGGTGCTCTAAAAGGCAAGACTGTTATCCTTGTAACGCACCAAGTGGACTTCTTGCATAACGTAGATCTTATATTAGTAAGACTTTTATTTTATATATCCTTTTTTTTTTTTTTACTGTGATTCCTATATTCTTTGACTTAGGGTGTGACTCAATTTTCAAACCCTTGTTAAAAGGTAATGAGGGATGGAATGATAGTCCAATCAGGGAAGTACAATGATCTGCTTGATTCAGGAATGGATTTTAGAGCTCTGGTCGCTGCACATGAAACTTCTATGGAGCTAGTAGAACAAGGTGCATCCATGCCTGGTTATAGTTCTCTCAAGGCAAGTTCTAATGATAAGAAATCCAATGGAGGAACCAATTCTGTTGACCAACCCGATTCTCGCATTCAAAGTTCTAAGCTCATCAAAGAAGAAGAGAGAGAAACTGGGCATGTGAACTTGCATATTTATAAACTCTATTGCACTGAGGCTTTTGGGTGGTGGGGCATTGCAGGAGTATTGTTTTTCTCTGTGCTATGGCAAGGGTCTATTATGGCAAGTGATTATTGGCTGGCATATGAAACCTCAACCGCGCAAGTTCAATTTTTTAATCCTTCTCGCTTTATTTCAGTCTATGCAATTATTGCTTCAGTTTCAATTCTTTTGGTGGTGGTAAGAGTATTCTCATTGACAATCTTGGGGCTTAAGACAGCCCAAATTTTCTTCACACAAATTCTTCACAGCATCTTGCACGCCCCCATGTCTTTCTTCGACACCACACCCTCGGGAAGAATTCTAAGTCGTGTAAGTATATGCTGCATTACATGTTATTATCCATGACTTTATCTTGCACAATTTTTGTTATGATTTTAATAACTTTTGGACTTGTTCAGGCGTCCACTGATCAGACCAACGTTGATGTATTCCTCCCCATGTATATGAGCACTGTTATTACCATGTACTTCACAGTTCTCAGTATTCTCATTATCACATGTCAAAATTCTTGGCCAACAGTGTTCTTGTTAGTCCCTCTTGTTTGGCTGAATATACGATACCGGGTGCGGATATAATAATTCCATTGTCAAATTTTCCCGTAATCCAATTTTGTTATGTGTGTGATTTATTTTTTGAATTGTCACGCCATGCAGGCTTATTACCTTGCTTCATCTCGTGAACTGACTCGACTGGATTCGATCACAAAAGCACCAGTCATTCATCACTTCTCAGAAAGCATATCTGGTGTCATGACAATCCGTGCGTTCCAAAAGCAGGACAAGTTTTGTGAAGAAAATATGAAGCGAGTGAATAGTAATTTGCGTATGGATTTCCACAACTACAGTTGTAATGAGTGGCTGGCTTTCCGCTTAGAATTGCTTGGATGCTTGGTTTTGTGCATTTCTGCTACGTTCATGATCCTTTTACCCTCCACTGTCATCAAGCCAGGTATACAGCATGCTTGTTGACACAAAACTTCAAAGAGATTTCTTTTCTATTTTACCCAGTTAATAGATTGACTGAGAGGGTTGTTCTGGTTGATGTAGAAAATGTTGGTTTATCTCTCTCTTATGGACTATCCCTAAATGCTGTGCTTTTCTGGGCTACAATCACGAGCTGTTTCATTGAAAACAAAATGGTATCTGTTGAGAGGATTAAGCAATTTACCAACATTCCATCAGAAGCAGAATGGAATATTACACATCATCAGCCTCCTTCCAATTGGCCTGCCCATGGCAATGTTTATATCAAAGACTTGCAGGTAAACATAGTAAATCCTTGATCATTTGACCAAGTGACGTATGCTGTATCCTTATAATAGTAATGACTTGAACTTCTGGCAAACAGGTCAAATATCGTCCAGACACTCCTCTGGTCCTGAAAGGCCTTACTCTAAGTATTACTGGTGGAGAAAAGATTGGAGTTGTGGGTCGAACAGGAAGTGGAAAATCAACTTTAATCCAAGTATTCTTCAGGCTGGTGGAACCTTCAGGAGGGAGAATAATCATCGATGAAATCGACATATCCATGTTGGGGCTGCATGATCTCAGATCACGTTTTGGTATCATTCCACAGGAGCCTGTCCTTTTTGAAGGAACCATAAGAAGTAACATAGACCCAGCTTCACAATATACTGATGCAGAAATATGGAAGGTATAATTCTCCTCTTGTTTTCCATCCTTCATTGAACGACTCTAATTTATTTCTTTATTTAACTGCTCTAGAGCCTTGAAAGATGTCAACTAAAAGATGCAGTGGCTGCTAAGCCTGATAAACTTGACTCTCCAGGTATGAAAGATCCTTACAAGCATCTAAAATGGGAACTTTTGTCTTTGTTTTTAACTAATGAAGAAGTTACTGACTTTATTGACAGTGGTTGATAGTGGAGAGAATTGGAGTGTGGGGCAGAGGCAGTTGTTGTGTCTGGGTAGGGTGATGCTTAAGAGAAGCAGATTACTGTTTTTGGATGAGGCAACAGCTTCTGTTGATTCTCAAACAGATGGTGTAATTCAGAAGATCATAAGGGAGGACTTTGCAGACTGTACTATTATCAGTATTGCTCACAGAGTACCAACAGTCATGGATTGTGATAGGGTTTTAGTCGTAGATGCAGGTATGTTATTATGGTATGCTATTCATTCTCTTGCTTCTTTCATGAGTCATGACCATATAATTTTATTCTTTTTGGGTTTTTCATATATAGGACGAGCAGAAGAATTTGATACTCCATCCAACTTGCTTCAGAGACCATCGCTCTTTGGGGCATTAGTGCAAGAATATGCCAATCGTTCCTCTCAGCTGTAGCCAACTCTTTCTGCTTTTCATAAATACCAACCCTTCTTTGATTGGCCATGTGAAGGACACGCCATTCCACCATTTCATAAACTAATCATGATTCATTAGCTTATTCTTGTGTTGTAATAAAATTAGAAATCTTCATAAAGAGCTGAACAGTAATTAATCATATCTTGTAGAGAAAATTAATATATTTTGCTAATAATAAAGTATTTATTAGTTGAATATTAGTACATAGTTGCCACGGTTGGATTTAGAAAAGCATAGTCCAGTATGCCAGTAACCAATAATACTAGACTTTCTGTTTCTGGGTTATGGGCATATCGGGAGTCACCAATAACAAACTGGACATCCACAATATTATTACTATGTATATTACATGCTAAAGCAAAACGTCAATGGGATGAATGGACATTTACATATTTCTGCCTAACAAACACCACACCAGAATTAGACGCCCAATATAGCCCTACATTCCGATTCCCAATGCTCCTTTATTTGCTTAACCCTCTCTGCTCTCTCTGTCTGAAGTCTTTCTTCCCAGTATTTTTGGCACCTTTTAACAACATGTGAATAAGGTTAAAGTTGTGAACAGACATGGAACACACAGCCAAGATGATTAGAAAAAAAAAAAAAAGTATTTTTATGACTTATGATGGATGGAACAATACCTTCGGCTTAACAGATTGTTTAATTCTTCCAAGTGCACAGCACCTTCATACACTCCACTCTGCAATCACCCAAAATAAACAGTCAATATCCTAGTGACCAATCATTTTTATTGGTTCAGGACCTCCAATGACAAAAGAGAAATCCTACTGATCCTTGTTGCCAAATGCCAAATAATAGCCTGCCTCACTCCCTATAGAAGAAGCTTAAAAGTTAAAAGATCGATCATTGTTCTGTGTGGATCAAATATCAATAGTTGCAAGTTTGACTAAAAGAATCCCAAGAACGAACTAACAAGCCTTAATAATCTCAACTAGAATATTTCACATTAGAATACTGATTCACATGAACCATGATCAATAAAACAATTATGAAGATCGTCCACGGATTGTAATAACCTCAAATGGGTATCAGTTAACATGACACATAATATGGTAGCTTACCTCTCTGCAGATAGGACATTTTTCTTTAGGATTTGCATCCTTGAGTCCATCAACGATAGTCACTGATGCAGCAGAGCAAGCACACATGTAGCAGAAGAGATGGCCACAAGTCAGAGAAACTGGATCAAATACCGTGTCCTATATATCACACAAGACAAGAGTGAGATGGGTTAAGTATGGATGTTGCATAAAAATTAAAAACCCAGGAACTTACCAAGCATATAGAACAAGTCAAGTCAATATCAAGCTTGATGGAATCAAAGAGGTCACAAGTAATTGAAGGTTTTCCATCCTTGAATGTGAGAGAAGACGCATCAAACAAAACAGATGAAGGCTGGGTTTTGTTGGCCTTGGTTTCTCTTAAATTGATATGGAAGGCCATGAGCTCACAGAACCAAGGACTCTGAAGAATTTCCATGTGCATTCTCTGGGCTTGTGACTTAAACAATTGGCCTTGCTTGGAATAATGAACCTTGTCATATTTCTTAAGTATTTTCCGAATAGCAACGGCATTGATGAGTGCATAAGTGACCAGATCTCCACCTTCTTGAACAAGAGCAGTATGATCTCCTCGTAACTTTCCTTTGACCCAAAAGAAGTACTTCCTAAAGCCAGAATTAAGATGTAGGTCCAGCAATTTCTGGGCTCGCTCATTAAAGCAGCCTACTACTTGTGACATTTCATTCAGAAGCGAAGGGAAGAACATCCCATCACACACTGCATACATACATATAGAAATAAATATATGGGTGTCCTTGGAAAAAGAAGATTAATTCTATATATAAAGAAGACAAATAAAAGAGATTGAATGATTGATTTACCAGAGCAATGATCATCAGGACATGTTGAGACATTTTGATTGTGGAATTGAGAGTCTTTTCTGCACCTCTTCAAGATCTTCTTGAACTTCTTGAATCCCACTGCAGGTAATTTCTTCTCCTGCCCCTGTATGAACTTCTGGTACGTCTTGCAGAACTTCATCTTTTTCTTTTTGTTTGACAATTAATGGTGGTGAATGGATCGGAGTTTTATTATTAACGGTTTGACGTGTACACCGGTAAGGATAAAGTGGAGAAAGTGACGTAATTCTCAGAGACTCTGTGAAAGGGTCAATCTAACGTCAGTTGTACAATAGTGCTACTCATTCGCCAACTGTGCAAATTATCTGTACTGAAAATAAATTACTTCTTTTTAAAAAATAAAATAGAAGTAAATTCTATTAAATCCTATGACATTCAGTAATGCCTGAAGGGTGGGCTCAGGGACGCCGTAAACTATCGAAGAGAAAAAAACGATAAACGAAAAGCAATATGAACGATGTTATTGCATTTGGAGGCACTTTAGTGCTAAAGGTTCATTGTCCCCCGTGAATGCAGATAGGATTTAATTGTAGATTTGTGGGGTTCAAATATTTATGAGACCAGATTTTCCCTAACACTAACATTATTGCGTTTACGGAAGAAAACTTAATGTTTGGCCTCCCCTGCTTCCTCAACTAATTTCCCATCTGTATCCCAAACTTTTACTATTGCTGCGTGCATCTTCACATGCAATTCTTCAAATTCATCTTCCAATTTCCCATATTTGATCGATCAAAATTTCAAGATTCACGTGATTCATCAACTAAATATCAAAGGATTTAAAGATATAAAATAAATCTTTTAAAAACCATATATTTAATTACCATTTGTCTAGTGATCTATTGTGATATATATACAGAAAGTTGAATGTACGCGTATATATTTAATTTGTTGTATTCAATTTGATCTTTTAAAAGCTTTAAGACCAATTTAGGCGGCTAATTAAACAATTCGCTTCCATGGGCCATTCCATTCCAAGCATGGCACTCCACTAAAACCATGGTCACACAAGATTGGTGTCTTCAAATACCAAAAAAAAAAAAAAATCCACACTAGCTTTAGCTTAATGAAGATAATGATGACATATAAAAATTAGACAAAAGTACTCTTTTGGTCTCCAAACTTTATATCAACTTTCAATTTTGTCCCACGTGTTATTTTGCTGTCAATGATAAAATTGACAGTAAAAAAATATCGGGAACAAAATTGAAAGTTAATATAAAATTTAGAGATAAAAAAAATACTTTTTTCTATAAATTATAAGAGACTTGCTATTGGATGGATTGATCCTCATCTGTATAGACTATAGACAACGTTGTCAAGTATCAACCATGCTTTTCTATGATTTCTACTCCACACACATCAAATCTCTTTATTGCAACACATCAAATCTCTTTATTGCTTGTGATCAATGAGTAGTGGAAGAGCCACTAAGTATTGTCCACCAATTCAGCACACAGATTGCAACAAAGAAGGGAATCTATGTTAATTGTCCACCATTCTTTATATTCATTGCGTGTGTATAATTAATTTTAATATTTTCATCAGAATCCTATTCTGTAGTGCAGTGTCCAGTGTGCATGCCCATACAATGCGTAATATATTTGGGATTGCAAGTTTGCAACAACCCACTTTGGAAGATTGGCCATTTTTCACCCCCAAAAAAAGACTTCATTACAAACTACGAAGACTCCCTATTCTTTTGCATCTCTTTGGTCGATTTTTTATATTAATATATCTTCAGAATCATTTTTACTAACATTAGTATTATAATTTATATGATAACACCAGGGTCAATTGTCAGATAATTACATTCAGGTCCCTATCCCGTACACTGCGTTTAGTAGATTGGTAGTGAAAATGAAATTCCACGTATATAGATAATTGATTTTTTCCAGCTTTTGCTTCTTCAAGGTCTAACCATCAGATATAATATGGTGATGTGAAGTTTGAATGTGATATACTGATATATATGTTCCGATACCAGAAAAAGGTATGAATTTCTTTTTATAAAGTTACAAATAATTTATAAACGACAATTTCAATTTTGCTTCTTTGATTGAAGATAGCGATATATGGTAGACTAATTCACATACTTTGGTGTCCTTATCCTTCTTCCCTCTCTAATCTCTTATGTTTAAGATTAATGATGATTGTTTTCACTTTTCATCATCCATGATCATCTTTTTATATAACGATTAAATGTTACTACAATTGAATCCTAAGAAAACAGCGATTCCACTAATACTTTCGTACAAACTTGTGCATAAAAGTATAATCATTGCCGAAGCAGATAATGGGCTAAAAGTGGATTAATATTTTGGGTTTTGTTTGTTTTTTAAACATTTATTTTGGGGTTTGTTTGTTTGAGTAAATGGGCCAAAATTGTATCACTATAGAGTCGTGCGCAAAGGAACACCACCATCTTACTGGACCACAGGCCTTTTTCTTTTCCCACGATTCGATTCGGTGCTACCTTACGCAAGCCATCGCTATATTTGCCTCAAGATAGAAAGGAATAAAATAAATAGAAAGCAGGCCAAAAATATAAATAAATTAATAGAAAGGAAAAAAAAACTCTTTCCGTGGCGTGTAGTGAGTGAATCTCGAACTCAATGTCAGCTTTTATTATATTTTTTTTGGGTTGGCAAGTGTATATAATATTCAATATTGCTTGAAGAGTCAGCTAACTGTGTTTAGTTTATTTGGCGATCATAACCAGTTTGACTCTAAATTTTAGAGGCCTTTTAGGCACAAAGGGGGTGATCTTATTAGCCAGACAGCTGTCCTAAATTTTAGGTTATAGAAAAAGAATAATTCATAATTGGCCTGGTTCATTTCACTTTATCAGAACATTTTAGAAAAGGAAATCAATCAGTTAAGTGATATTGAGTTTCGTATCCGATTCGGCTAGAAAGACGTGGAGAAAGTTGTGACCTGTCTAGTAAAAGACTCGTCGTGTAGCTTCCAGTGAAGTAGTTACAGAATCAAACGGAATTAAGTTAGTGAGCAATTGGACGACAGACGACGACGACGTTTTATGCTCCTCCACCATAATTCCATAAGGCATCAAATTCCAATAAATTCTTGAAATCCACAGCATTGGGTTCATTCATTCTCATCTTGTGTTGTTTTCAAGTTAAGAAGCTCGTTCTTCCATGGCGACCTCAGAGAAGCAAGTGATGGTGGTAGGGATCGATGATTGCGAACACAGCAGCTATGCTCTCCAATGGACTCTGGATCACTTTTTCACGCCTCTTCCTAATCCTTTCTTCAAGCTCGTTCTTGTTCATGCTAAGCGATCTGCTGCTTCCGCTGTTGGCCTCGCTGGTCCTGGTATCGGTAACCTTCTTTATTTTTCATGCTTCAGACTTCAGAGATCACTGATTTCCATTCCATTTTTGCCTTTCTTTTCGCTTATCACGGATTTCATTCTGCAGGAGCCGCTGACGTTTTGCCTATCGTCGATGCCGATTTGAGAAAGATTGCTGCCAGAGTAGTCGAAACTGCTAAAGAACTCTGCATCAGCAAATCGGTAATTACTAATTAATCATCTCTTTCCATCTTATTCAATACATCAACTGATTTCTTGAGATGAGAAATATTTCGATTCTTCAAATGATCGCCGAGATTGACATTACTTAACAATATTTCATGCTGATTTTTTTTTTGGAGACTGGAGAGTGACTTTCTGTAGACTGTGTGTAGCTTGATATTTCTTATTTATGCTATGCTCTAAGGTATACATTTGTGCATTGATCTGAATTATTCATTCTGTGATTCCTTGCTTTTGTTTTGCAATGAAAGAACTGAAAACCGCCCGATGATTTTTTTTTCTTAGGATGGGCAAAAACAAAGACTGTATTGTACTAATTAATAATTATTGATGTTGACAATTGCAACATTGTAGACTTTTCTATGTAAGTGAATCTAATTTGTGAGGGAGTTACCTGATTACCTAGTTTCTCTCAGGTGAATGACGTTACTGTTGAGGTGATGGAAGGAGATGCAAGAAATGTTCTCTGCGATGCTGTGGAAAGGCATCATGCTTCAATATTGGTTGTGGGTAGTCATGGTTATGGGACATTAAAAAGGTAAGTTTATTCATTCTGCTCAAATGATCTAAATCAAATATCTCATCACCAAATAAAACCTGCCTAGACAATAAGTTGATCAAACTCAAGGTAAGGATTGGCAAAGCTCAAATTAATTTGTTTCTTCTGGTCCTCGAATAAGATAGATTAGCAACATAAACAGTTTCATCTTTAACAGTTTGTGATTATTGCCACTTGGCTTTATTTAATTTGTTTCATTCATCATGGAATGGGAAGCGAACTGTTTCGATCGCACTTGAAAAATCACCAAAATCATGTATACTAAGTTAATAACTACGACCCCTTTTTATTTGCAGGGCGGTTCTAGGCAGTGTTAGTGACTATTGTGCTCATCATGCTCACTGCACTGTGATGATCGTCAAGAAGCCAAAAACCAAACACTGATCTACAGTAGTAGTAGCATACATCAACAAACACAATAATTTCAGAAATTTCAAAGCAATATTCTACAGTGTTTTTGTGTGCAGCGCGTGTTGGTTGTAAACTTAATTTTGAATTACTATATATTATACTGTTAATAGAAAACTACCTATTACTACTATGTGAGTGCTGGGATAATTTCCCATTCCCTTCGCAGGTATTACATATTTATGTTGACTTTATTATTTTGTTGAAAATCGTTGAATAAATGTACGCCTAAATAAATGTAATGAATTGGAGGCTTTGTGACAACAAAATATAAATATCTTGTCTTGAGAAAAAAGTGGAAGTAGATCGTCAGAAGATCAAGTTTGTGAAAATTTTGCTAGATATCAGCTGTCGATTGCATCAAACCATAAGCACGTATCGTGCAGCCACGTTGCTTCAGTATGCTCGTTTATAGTATTCCAATTTATTACTATGTCGCCAAACTCTCGACCACATGGGCATTGTCTGTGAACTGTGAACAGTGTACTGTGAAATAAGTCTATTCTGTATTCATATTCACGCAATTCATCTACACATCAATTTCTGTTGTAAGCAAAATGTATCAAAATTGAGCACAAGAATCAAAGGCATAGGAGTCTGGGTCAGGGGCATTCATAATGTCACCACTAACCCAGTCTTCATACATCTGTATCCATATTCATCTTCATCTTCAAGTTGTTAGCAAACAAATCTTCATGTTCATGTGTCTGTGTAACATGTGGTTGGATTCCTGGTCAAGGAGAATTACTATATCAATTGAAGAAGCCAAGGAGATGTCAAGTCCTTGTTTTTTTTTTTTATTATTATTAACGAGATTGTTCTAGTACTATAATTATAATCCCTTCGAGTAATGGGTTGCGTCCTCTTTGTGATTTTTTTCTTTTCCTTCTGTCATTCAGCCTCTATAGCCCATTCTTTAATTATTTGCAAGTAAATAAATGATTCAAGACACAACATGTAGGCCGTCGAGGCTATTCGACTAATTTTCCTAACATCCTTTCTTTCTTTCATTGTTCATGGTCGTGATGTCAACCCTACTATTAGGGGTGTTTAATAAGTGTTTTGAATCGTATGGGGATGAACCAGTAAATGACCAATTCATTTCAAGGAGAATTTCACTCAGGAACAACAGATGACAATAAATCTATTTTAATCATAATCATCGATAAGACAGACATATATTACTTACATACTAACTTAGTCCTTTAGGCTCCGTTTGGTAGGGAGGAGATGACTTTTACAATGTAAAAGGGCACGGTTTTCAAGATTTTTATGTGTTTGGTATGGTAATTTGAGTTATGTAAAGTGGATTACAATGTAAAGGGCTTTACATTACATAGGCCATTTTTCTTTACTTCACATNAAAATTTTGAAATTATATAAAGGGGACTAATACTCCAACAATTCTATAGATTCAGATCCTTTTGAATAATTTATTTTTTCCATAATTTATATAAAAATCCAATATCACTATAGAAAAACAAGAATTCAGCATCCTGTATGCAATAATTCAGACAGTTCGCTTTCCTCTTCGTTCTCCCAGCTTCCCAAGCTGTAGTAGCATAAGCTTTCAATGATTTTTTTTTTTTGGGTTACAAAAGCTTCCAATGATAATACCACCAACATCATACAAACGGTTTAATTCTCCATGATATGGAGATGAATCTAGAAATTGTAGGAAAACACCCTGAGGTAAAGCGAGGCTACATGAAGCGACGTGGTCCGGGACCAATGAGATTGCACCACGTGGTGCCACGTGTGTAACTGACACCACATGACGCACTTCTATTGGTCCTGTCGCATCGCACGCCCTGCGGTGGGGATCTAAAGCCCCTTTTAGATACTTCATCACTTGTCAGTGGCTTTTTCTGATACACCAGACACAAAGTAGACATTAAAATATTATGAAATCGATCAAGACGATCAAACTAATAAAAAATAGCGATAATGGAAATCCAATATTTAAGTGTACAACGGCAAATCCGTCCATGCCCCAGAAACATGACCATTCTCACAAACATAAGCTCGAACCACTGGCTCGCCATCGTCATGGTACCCAAAGATTCGCCTCAAACAGAAAGCAGAGTGCAAATCCCAAGTCTCCTTACACAGGCAAAACGCACAATCCAGATCAATCTTCCTCCGATTCCCGTCGTTTATGGTCCTCCATACACGGGATTGCTTGAAATTCTTGAAAATACCTCTGAAAAGCATGTAGTTTCTCTTCTCCTCGATGTGCAAGCAACCAGGCCAATCGCAAATGTACAGACAATCATCTCGAAATTGTCTAGCAAGAAGCTTGTTCCCTTGCTCCCTGCTCAAATTCCACACTCCAGAAGCCAAATGCGATCTCAATGATCTACACACCTTCCTCTTTTTACAGGAAGACAATTCACAACCATCCTCGACAGTTCCACCTCTCTCAACCTCTTCACAGATTTGCGGCACAGAATCTTCTAGGGTTTCAGAAGCGTCGTAGACAGTGTCAAAATATAGGTCATCGTAAAGAGACCAATAGCAATCAGATTCAGAAGCAGCGACATCGGATTGAGGATCGACAAGAGTGGAATGAGTCTCAGGCGGTGGTATCGTCGTTTTGGGGGAAAACAAACTCTGATAACTCTCATCGGGGCCGAGCTCACGCTCGAGGCCGAAATCGGAGCTTTCTAAGAGAACTCCGGCGTGGAGGAGGCCGGGGCAACAGACGGCGAGTTTATGCAAGGAAGCCCAGCCACCAGGCGGAGAGGAGGAATTGGAGAGAAGATCGGAGACAAGCGAAGGTATGTTCTGGGAACACTTGTTTTTCCAGCAGAAGTTGCGTATGAGAGACGAGAATCTGGTGCAGACGCAGGCGAGACGAGCCCAGTGATGGGGATCATCTTCGAGCTTAAGGAAAATGTTGAGAATAATATCGTCGGTGAGCATCGAGAACACGGTTTCCGCCATGATAATATGGGACGGAGTTTGAGTTTGAGTTTGGGTTTGCTTCCTCTTGGATAAGAGCTGAAGAAGGAGTTGTAATGTGAATAAAGATGTGATATGGAAATGTAAGATGAAGCGGCGGAATCAGAGAGGTTATCGGTGACGGTGAGAAATTAGGACACGAATCCAATCCCAAACCACAAGTTTTTGAACTTGTGATGTGTATTTGTTTATAATATATAAACAACGCTGCCGAGTGCAAAATTGAGATATGAATTCAACTTTAATTATAATACTCACTTCTGATAATTGCCTCATCAATCTCCACCACAGTTATCTTATCAACTTCCACTCTCTTCTGTTAGATATTTGGCTTTGTGTTGCATTCTATTAATCCTTGTATAATTTGCGATTCAATTGCGAAAATTTGCTATCAAGTCATCATTTACACCTTCAACTTCTTCTTGATATCAACCATTTTTAACAGAGTTACCACCTAGTAACCCAGATTTTGGCTCGTAACAAACTTATTTTAAAGCGGATTTAGTTTTTAATTGAGAGATTAAAGTCACCAAAAAGCGAAGACTAGCCATAATCAGGGCAAGGCAATTCATAAACTCATGAACACGACAGCTGAAAATATACACAAGCATTTATAGGTGGTTGTTCATTCAAAGCTAAAAATGTTGGACGCGTCGCTCCAAACACTGATTTATCCCATATTTATTGGTTTATTCTTTCATTCATTTATCTAATCTGATTATAAGTATCTTATTCGCAACGTAGTAGGAGTTATACTTGCAAGTTTGGCGTTAAACAGGAAGGGCCATAGTGTGGACTGTGGACCAACGGAAACACAGAAAGAGACATGAGAAAGAGAGGCAAAGTGTCCCTATTGGATGACAAGTGACAAGGGTGGAGAGAGAGACAGCGCATGACATGAAATGAAAGCAGAACCACACAAAGAGAAGCAATGAATAAGTGGTTGACAGTGAAACCACTGCTTCTGTTCCTTTTGATTCACATCACTATTAATTCACTAATTGCTGTTTCTCAATCATCTTCGTCCTTCTGCTATCTATCGTCTTCATTAGACCTCATCCTCATCCTCATGTCCACCAAAACACAATTAGATTATAAATTCCATCTTAATACTATTCATTTACTTCAATTATACTCTGCTTACAAACTATATCATAAAACCAAATACACAACGATTTATCAAAATCAATTCACTTTTTTTTATCACATGAGCTTTTAACACCTGCAGGCAATGTTAAACCTCCAACAACCCTTCTTTCTCTTGTCAATAGTTTGCCGTGGGCTTCTGACAGAATTTGGTGAAAATTTGAATTATTATAATTATAATTAGATCTATATTTATATGTATCAAGAAGTTTTAACAAGTTAACCAGTTTTCTGACACTGCAAATGATTACTCGTGGCCGTTAGGAAGGAAATAATAATAAAAGCCCTTAAGAAAAACAAGTAAACAACAATAAATCTATACTATTCAAAAAAACAAGGTTTTCCTCTGCCACGTGTCAAGCTCTGCTTTTTTTTAGCAAATTTTGATTTTTTTTCCCTCTCAACCTGCAACTGACACGTGTCCATTAAATTAAATTTTTTGGAAAAAAATTGAAAAAACTGGCGCCATCTGATCTGTGAGGGAAATTTGAATTTTAACCCATTTGCACTTCCCATGCCACCATCAAATCTGATGTCACGTGTCACCATCTCAACCTATCTTCCTCTTTATCTCATCAAACCTATACTCTGCAAAAACAAAAAACTTCCAAATCACGATTTTCTTCTCCATTTTTCATCTCATTCTTCTTCTTCAAAAAAGCTCCCAAGCCATATATTCCTCCCCATTTATCATCCCTTCTTCATCATCATCGACCATTCTTCATCATCATCATCGACTTTTCTTCTTCATCATCATCGACCATCTCTTCATCATCATGATCGACTTCCTTCGCCAGTTCCGGTCCGCCACTTAGTTTCCGGCCGACGGCGTTCGTTTCCAGGCAAGCTTTTGAGTCGTTTTTCTCCTTCATTTTCATTCCTTTCTGATTCCGTTTCACTTTCTGATTCTGCAAAAAAAATGCGTTTTTCCGATTCTACAAAGGGGGTTCGATGTTTGACTGAAAAAAAGGGGTTATCAGTTTCGTTTTCTTCCAAATACAAGGTTGAGAGAAAGAGAATCGAGAGTGATATCGTGAGTAACCGCTGCGAAATCAAAGGTTGGGGATCCGATTTTTGTGCACGATTTGTGTTTTGATGTCGATTTCTCAGTTTATTTCGTTGCTTTGATTTCCTTTTCAGTTGTTCTGCGTGTTATTGGCTGTCATGTGTAGAAATGTTGAATTTTACTTTTTAGTTGTTATTCTTTTTATTATCTTTCAGTTAGGTCCTCTTTCTGTTATAGTTTTGGTTTCTTTTGTTAGGTTTGAGGCTATCCTGTATCAGAGTTATAAATAACTCCTTTTAGTTGAATGAAGCATCCTTCTTATTTAGGGGCTATCCTGAATAAAGTAGTTGTATTGCATTTTTTGAAGCTAAATAGTTGGATCACAAGCATACATTATATGCTCTGAACTATTATAATCTTTTTTGTGGCTGTGCAGTTTCTTTTGGTTTCAAGTTAGTGGAGGAATACTATTCTAGCTCAAGCAGTGATGGATTCAATAAAACATGTTCAGACTCCTAGCACAGGTAAAAATTAACATTATATTATCATCCATAGATGGTAAATTTTTTTATTGCTACTTTCAAGCATAATGTTCTAGAGAATGTGCTTAATATGATTGGCTTGATATAATTAATAAGTACAGATGTTCTGGAGATTGGCTCAGAAATGCATCCAGTTGAAACCAGTATCCAGTGCTCACAGGTTGACAAGACTTATGATTGGAATTCTTGAAGAAAACACTGAGGTGATGAATCTATATCAAAATATAATCTGTTGAAAGTATTTTCTATTTTCTAAAGGTGTTCTCTTAACCAAAATGATATAGATTCCATACTTTTCATCTTGCTGAACTGCTCAAGTATTTAACCAAAATTTGATATTGATTCCACACTTTTCACCTTAAATTGTTGCACACAATTTGATATTGATGAGTTATGAAAGGAGCCATGTTGAATATATATATATATATATATATAACCTCTTTTAAGTCTCCAGGTCCTAATAAAGGATTCTCTAAATGGATGTATTTGCAAGAATTATACGACAATCAAGCAAAAAGAGTAGCAGATGGTACTGTAATTGACATGCTTAAGACATTACGGAAAGATAATACTGGCTATGACTTGAAACATCTATTTATAGGTAGTTGTTGATTCAGTTTTGTGTATAATGCAGGTTTAAAATGAAAGTAGTTGGTCAGGACTGAAATGAAAGTTCATATGACTGATCCTTAATTTAATTCTTTAATTTTAGTGCCTCACCAATATGACCATAATAAAATAGTTGGTCAGGACTGAAATGAAAGTTCATATATTTAGTTTGGACTAATCAGCAGTAATGCACATTCAGGTTCAAGTTGGAATCATTCTTGGCCTTTCATTAGGTAAATGGAAATATTGGTTCTTAGGTAATTGGTAACTTGAAATTGTTAAGTTCTTAGTACCATTTGTGGAGTACAGAACTGTTCAATTAGTCCATCTTAATTCTTTTCTTCTTAATCTTACTTTAGTAACAGAACTGTTCCATGTTATACAAGATGCATATTAGACACAAATCAAATTTAATACTACATATTTTGTTAGGTTAGTGTCTTTATTACTGTGTCATGTCTCATACCTGTTCTTAGATTGTAAGACAACTTTATTCTCTTGGAAGGAAATGAAGAAGTCAAGAGTCACGCGTTTTTAGGAGGTGCAATTGATCTTTAGTTTAGTTGTGCAAGTTGTTTCATAATCACATGGCACCAAAACTGATAGTTTTCTACTTAAGACTTTTAACATTCCTTCCTTAATTGTCATGTATCAGTTTCATGAAAGTAGTAACATCAAGGGGGACTGCAAAAGATATATGGTAGTTATGATTGAAGCTATCGTTGCCCAATGGATATTAGACTCAACGATGCTCTTCAGTTGTTACAAACTGATCCCTCCCTTAAGGTAGCTACTTCAATATTTCTTTCAATTTGAACTTTCCACTGCATTCTTCTTCTGCTTTTCAAACAAGGGTAATGATTTTTTTTTTTAAGTTATTTTTGAACTGATATAAGATGATTAACTGAGCTTCGATTTCTCACTAATTTCTATTATATTCTTTATTGCAACAGAACCTTTTTTGTGCAAAAAATTTGGTCAATGACAAGAGTATTCAAACAACATACATACAGGTGATCAGATCTGCCCAGCATTTCATTTACATTGAGAATCAATATTTCATCGGGTCATCTTTTGCATGGCCATCTTACAAAGAGTATAAACTAATATATATATATATATACACACACACAGAGTACTAACTACATATAAACTACATATCTACAAATCTCAGTGAATACAAAATATAAACTAATATATAGATACTCTATTTGCTATTATTACTTTTATTGTATATGTTCACATCATCTACAGATAGACACACTTCAAGAGGATGGATGGGTTAAATTCATGGATGGTACTTGCATTATTGTCGACACCATTGTGTACTGCACTGGGTAAGCTGCCAAATAATTCAAGTTACCACTTCCATTCCAACTAATTAGTAACTATAATTTTTTCTTTTGGTCTTTAAATTTGTTGTAAAATTATTATTTGGTTCTTAAATATTGGGAATGTATTTTTTGGTGCCTGATCATCTTACTAACCTCATTATTCTGATTCTGATACATGTTTTACCTTATTGAAAATATACTTATAAAAAAATATTTTTGCTGTGGGAAGAATATTTAATATAACCACACACATATAATACATCTATACTAAAGCGTTCACTTTGTCACTTATTAAAGTGTTGTTGCAGGGGCCATTAGCTTGGGCTTTGATTGTTTGGCGCTGCAGTTTGGTTTTTAGCTCTTTTGATAAAATCGTCAGTATTCCTATCCATCTTTTACCTGGTGAGTTAGACCCCCATTTTTCAGCATTTCTCCCGTTTAGTACACAAACCAATAAAATTTGCGATAACCTGGTGAGTTAGACCCGCAGTTGGCTTAGAGCTCTATCAAAAGAATATCCAACTCTGGCTTTCCATGCAAGTATCAACAAGTCCTTTGGAAAGGTATTTCTGATATCCTTGATTTTCTTTATTTAGTTTGGTTCAGGTTAATTGATCTGCCAATTATGGTTTATTATGTATCTTAATATATGAAAAATAAGGTAAGATTAATTCACAGACTTTAAAATGAAGCAAACCACTTCTCTGAACTTTAGATTGAGTTAAAAAAAATGTTAAATGAATCTCAATTGAAGTTTAAACTAATAGCAAGAGGCTTTCTTACTTCAACACTCTTCATGGAAATAGGTTTTAGTTCAATTTTTCAGTGCAGTTCAGGGAGGTGTTCTGTTTTATATAAACTTTCATTAGTTAATGTTGTAATTAGGAAGTCAAAACAGTTTAGACTTGAATTTTCTTTTCCCTACCCTCTCTATATATTTCTTTTAATTTAAACATACTCTGGAGCTAAATTGAATTTGCATTAATGCAATTTGAAACAAATACTAAGAAGTTAGCCACTTCTAACACCTCTTGCAGAAACAACCCTGCATTAGAATCTATGCATTTTTGTCACTATGGTTACAATTTCTAATGACTTTAGTTCGTTGAATATTCAAAAATGATGAATTTTACTGCAATAATGTTACTCTAATATTTCCCCTACACAATGCAGTATGGTTAAGCAAGGAGACAAGATAAAGAAGCAGCAAATGGCAGCTCCCCGTTCATGATCAGAATCTGTAAATTGCTTATATAATTATATGTTAATCCCAATCATAGTATCCTCAAATTTAATGTATAATTGTTATTTCTGGAACTTAAAAGTTATATAGAGGAACTCTTTTTGCACTAAACAATCTAATTGATGGTATTGATTGCCATTTTTTTTTCATTTACAAAATTAAATTTCAAGTTTTAAACACATTTCTATTAGAATATCTGATATACTGATGTGGCATTTTGCCTATGAGAGCTTGCTATATGTATTTTTGTTGAGAAAAGTTCTCAAGTTATTTGTGTGTACATGTTGCTGCAGATTTGTCCGACTTCTCTGGCAACTTTCTTTGCATGCTTTGCGAGATGTTCATAGGAGAACATTTGCAGCTGATGTAAGTTCATGGGAACAAACTTGATGCTGCAAAGATGGTATAAATATACTACAACATTCAAGATGAAGAAGCCAAGAACAAAGTCTGTCTATGTAATTCTATCCTCAGTTTTCTAATCAGGAAAGGCAAGTTTGAGATCAGCATCAAACTATTTTAGGAGTTGAAATGAAGAGGGTAATTTTTATTAACAACCATCTAAGGTATGAAAGGTTCTTGACATTATGGCTTATTTCATTAACTCAAGATGTAAAAGTTTTTCAGGAACCTAGACTTGATCTAGATCTAGATCTGCAAGATGGAAAAGCTAATGGTGATGGTAAGTTTTTGAATAATTTTATCAATTGTCTACGCACATATTTTTTGAAACAGCTCACCTGTTTGCACTATTATTCTGGATTATTTTAGATTAGGGTAAATTACAAAATAGGGTCCTGTGGTTTGGCCCTATTTCAGATAGGGTACATGTGGTTTGAAAAGTTTCAAATTGGGGCCTGAGGTTAACTCCGTTTGCAAAATAGGGTCTAGGTGGTTTCGACCGTCAAAAAACTAACGGTGCACGTGATAATTTGCCAAACAATCTCAGGGTCTTTAGTTAAAATACTATTTTAAGACCCTAATTATTAATTTTTTTGCGTTTGAATCCCTATTTCTTACGTCGTCATGTTAAAATACTATTTTAAAATACTATTTTTGCGTTGGTTAAAAATAGTTAGGGTCTTAAAATAGTATTTTAACTAAAGACCCTGAGATTGTTAGGCAAATTATCACGTGCACCGTTAGTTTTTTGACGGTC
>QANZ01008936.1:28710-60538 GCA_003254925.1 Chamaecrista fasciculata
CTTAAGGTGAAGATCTCAATGGTTAGTTGCAAGAGAAATCTCTTCATGTTCAGATCTCAATGGTTGCTCATATCTGGATATAGCGGTGTTTCTGCAGTGTCTCCTATTGATTATCAATCAATGGGTGCTTAAAATTAAAAAATAATTAATACAGGTAGCTTGATTCTTTGTGTTATACTAAAATGTAATAAATAATGAATTTTAGTGCTGTGTGTTCCAAGAACAATATCACTATTATTGAAAAGTATTTTATCCCATTTAACTTCCATTTCCTGTAACTACTAATTGTCATTGCAAATATTTTAACTCTATTCTACACCACAAGGAAGCTGTACTAGAGGAGTACTTGCACTACCACAAGACAAAGATGAAATATAGTTTCTATTTTAATATTATGAGACATTTCTGATCTTTTTAATTGAATCTCTCTAATTAAATGGGACATTCAATTCATAGTTTAGTCAATTTGTGATAAAAATATTTACTCATGGATGGAAAATATGTCTTGACTGTAGGAGAAGATGATTTAGTTCAAGTTTATAGCGTAGAAGAGAAGTCTCACCTTAAGGTGAGATCAATGATGTTGAATATAAGTGTTTTTATTATTTAGTTGTCTAATACATTTTATATATCTTTGCTTGAGTGTTGTCATCTTGAATATGAGTGTTGATTTTTAAGTTAAGTTGTGAAGATTCCCAATGATGTAAATTGTCAGGAAAAAAACCCGTGCGAATGCACGGGTCTCATACTAGTTAACTATATATTAGAAAGCAAGCAGGTAGCAGTTAACTCGTAAAAACGACCCAGTTTTAGCCAAACTATCTCAACGACCAAGATTTCGACCCCTTTAACCAAGTAGGATATAACGTCTAGACCGCAGCAGCACCCAGCGGTAACAGAATCATACGAATTACAATAATTAGGTGCATGCCAAACAATCACACAAAGTGAATCGAATAGCTTGTTTCATTAGTCTAATACAAGACTAAAATCCACTAAATTTTAAGTTAAGATATAAAAAACAAGGTACAAGTCTAAGAGAGTTCATTTCGACGATCAACAACTTTAAGCCGGATAGGTGTTTTACTAGGCCAATGTCAATTTTGCTAGGCAAACTTTATACTACTCACCATCATTCACACATTTCTTGAATAAGATTTGCAACAATCATAGTTCACCTGTCAGACCAAGAACCAATCAGACCCTAAAGAATAGTCTAAAAATAGATCGCACAAATATAGAATTAAGGCTATTATTAAAAAATAAATTTGAAATTTAACAGAGACCGTGACAAACTCTTGCTTTGGCTTCGGCTCCGGCTCCGACTTCGACTCCGGCTTCTGCTCCTACTAGGGCTTTTGCTGGCACTCTTCTGCTTTTTTGGACTTCTATTACGCTGCCAAAGATACACCCATTAATTGGGAAGAGAAAAAGGGGCCCGACCTACCAGTATTGTACTACGAACTTGAACAGTACTTTAGAAACACACTTAAACTTATAATTCTCCATCGCAAGTACAACCATTTCTTAAACGCCATAAGTATTCACTATTAAGAAATAATGAAATTCCAAATAGCCTGACCTCTCCATGCTTGAGTTAATGCATGACTTGAATCGAAAAGGCAAGGGCCCAGTGTTACATTGCAAAGAACATATTAATCAAAACAAAATACAGGCAAATTTAACAACTAATTTAAGTTACAATATGCACTCACCAAAGGCAATGGAGATCTGGATCTTGATCGCGATCTGCAAAAGTTCCAGAAACAATGTAATTTAAAATCCACAAGTTCCTTTTATCAAATTTGATCCAACAGCCGTGATGCCTCTCCCAAGTCAGTTATCATAACCAAAAGAGTGCAACCGAACATTACTAAAATATAAAATGTTCAATGCAGCTAGACATGGGGAAAAAGACAAATTTATAGACATTCTACCCCATAAAATATGTACGAAAAGCCAATAAAAATAAAAGCATTATAAAGTAATATTAAAACACCAGTTGACTGGAGAGAAGAATTCTTTCCCACTGCACCACAACAATCCAGAGAATCCAAATAGTGCATCCTATAGGCTTGACAAATCTTGGAGCTGACAATTGTAATGAAATTGTCTTTAATACTCTCATTGATGGTGATATCCAAATCCCACTTGCTTTAGCACATAAGACATCCAGCTCAAAAATAGCAATCCATGATCTCCTTGATTCCCAAAATCTAGCACCCATGGACATTTACATGCTAAAAGCATTAGAATAAATGTACTTTCAAGCTATCCAAAGTCGCCCATCTTAAAAATATCATACCTCCACAACAAATTGAGTTGCAGGCAATTGAACCAAATCCCACCAAGTTCCTAATTTCCAATTCCCAGTTTGCTGCAAGAATCCATATCTAGGGAAAAAAACAAAGGAATTTTCACAAAACAAAAGGAAAGAGAAACCGAGTACTCTCACAAGGTGGCATATTTTGCCAAGGATCCCATGACAGGAGGAAGTGGGGACAGTTTATGTCTAAAAAAGAAAATAAATAAATCTCAAGTCCATTGAGAAAACGTGATTTAGTATTCCACAAACAGTCTTTTGTTCATTCAGAGAACCCACCAACCAATAGAAAGCAAGATTTCCTTTATCCTGTTTACTTTGGGAGGGCAGGGTCATCAATGAAGTTTACATTATCTTTAATATTTATTAACAGGACCAATGGAAGGGTGCACAATTGATTTCACTATTATGAAAATGAAGTACTTGAAAAGTAATATTTATAATGAAAATATTATTAGGGTAAGATAAGCATTAATTCAGCTTATTTTTTATGATTTGCAACATTACTATGATCCTATATATCATGAACACTCATGCTCTCAATCCCCCCAATTGAATTTGTTTGAAAGTCCTTTCTGGAAGAGTTCTTTTGGTACCTGCACACTCCTATGAAGCTCCATACAGACTGCTAAACCAGCCATTGGGAAGCAAACAGTATCAATCATAACTATACTTCAAAGAGTACACTTGCACTGAGTAGTGTGAGACTAACAGAAAAGACACAGGAAAGAGGATTCCATACCCTGACAAAGATCGGGACCTTGACTTGGAGCGAGATCGTGAACGAGAGACAGATCTTGAAGGAGACCTAGCAGGTGAATGCTGTGAAGATTTACCCCTTGGAGATTTGCTGCACAACATGATAAAAAGTACACAAAGGTCAGAGGTAACATATATATATATATATATATCTCACATAAAGAGCAACATTGATTTTGAAACAAGATGACCAAACCTCTGGCTGTGCCCTCGACTGTAACTACGACTACGACTGCCGCTGTAACTTCTTCCCCTGGAATGAGAACGGCCACGACTAGGACTTCTAGAGGAGTCCCGCCTTGAGTCATATTCTCTCACCTATAATAAGAGGAAAAAAAACAATCACTAGAAGTAGAATTTACTAGGCTAAATATAACTTCTCTAAATAGAAATTTGGTCCATACACGAACATAAGCTCTTGAGAATGCATTCCGAAACTCAGAGTCATCAAGCTTCTTGATCTGAGGTAAGAAAATCCCACATTTCAGAGATATTTAGTATTTGAGTAGACATAACACAGCACAAAATGAAAGGTTATCAACAAGGTTCCCTAAAATTATAAATTAAAAAGACCATACAAAATAAGAAGCAACTTACAGCATATTTCATGTCATCATAGTTTGTGTAATCCACAATCCCAGTTGTACCTACCAGAAAAAACCACATTACATAAAAGAAAGCCACGAAGAATGTTAGAACTTAACAATACAATAGGGACAAAAATCAAAAGAATCTAGGGACAGGCTTGAACTCCACCCTTCCACAAAAAATGAATCAACACAAGAGAGATGAAGCAAAAAAAGAACAAATCCCAAACCATGAATTATACGTTAAACGCCTCATAGTCTCTAACACACTCTAGTGTAAAATTTATAACAAAAAACTATACCTCTTCCATCATGAAAAACTTGAGAGAAACAAACATCCCCTGCCTTTCGCATGTGATCCTAAATTTCAGTAAAACAATTGTTAATACTTTTTTTCTCGTATACTTATCCAGGACATTCACTGAGAATTTAAAGAAAAGAAAGCATAGCTCACTTTAAGATCCTGCCAGGAAGCAGAAGATGGCAACCCAGTGACTAGAACTGCATATAAAAAAATGAAAACTTAAAGACATATCAAAAATAATTTCATGCAATTGCTTCAGACAAAATACCTACCACGATATTCAGAGCGCCTTGACACCCCACGTCCACCCCGGCCATTGCTGTGGCTACTATGTCGATCTCTTGATGATGAATGACCACGTCCCCCATGTGCAGGCTCTACCTATAAAGATATAAGTTTAAACCGTTGACAAGGAACCTATCTATCAGCACAGCATGAAAGATAAAACCAACCCGTAAACGATGGCCATCAAAATCATAGCCATCACGGCCACGAATTGCATCTTCAGCATCTTGAGCATCCTCAAACTGCAACAGCCAATCACTAATCAGTATAAAGTAAAATCAGAAAAACAATATTAACATGTAAAATAAAAATTACCTCTACAAATGCATAACCAGGGGGCCTTGGTGGAACCTTCAAGTCAATATGAGTTATGTGTCCATACTGCAGATCAAGAATTTGCAAGGAAAATCAAGAACAAGAAACCTTAGAAGTATAAAAGTGCATTGATTTGGAAAAGAAAAGAAAGGAGATGTTACATATTTATGAAATTTTTATGAAAAGAAAGGAGAAGTTACATATTTATGAAATCTTTATGAAAAGAAAGAGATGTCACATTTTTATGAAAGGAAAGCAGATCAAGAATTTCCAGTCTTCCATCATGAGTTAGACCCTTTACAAAACATGAATAATGTTTCAAGTTTCGCATTCCTGTTCACATTTTTATGAAATCTTTATGCACGACCAACCCTTTTCTGTTGAAGCTTATGCAGCTCTCAACTAACCTTTAACACGCGTGCATAAAATAAGAGCCGGTTCTGAAAGATAACCTAGAAATCGAGCTAAAGGACCCAACAGAAAATACAAAATCGCACAGAAATACAACAGGACGAGCATAAACCCAGGTCAAATTGTAATATAACAGAAAAGCATAATAACCTTGAGAAACAGATCTTCCACTTCTCTTTCACGAATATCACCCGGTAGATTCCCAACGTAGACAGTTCTGCTTGCACGTCTACTCATTTTCTCTATGACACAAAAAAAACCCAAAAAACTATAAGCAATTGTCCAGATGACGTATGAAATTCTCGCAAGAGTTGCAATAGAAAACGAATAATCTTAGTCACTCAGCAAGTGAATGAAAAGGGGAAGATCCCATAGCGACCAATACATCGCCCATGTTGAGTTTAAAAAGGTGCAGTTATGCTAATTCAATTCATAAAACAAAATCAGCATATGCAAGTAATACCCTTTTGATCGTTTATATTATCTACTCAGAAAACAACAACAACAACAACGGCAGAGGAAAACCCTAGGGGTTCCATCGCCTGATATCAACTCACCTTTGAAAGGAATTGGAATAAACTCGTACTGCAATGAAAGGTTCGATTTTAGGGTTTTAGAGGACAAGAGGAAGGGCCTCTTCTTGCACCGGCGAAATACACAAATGACGCCCGAGATTCAGATATTAAAGATGGACGCCGCACGCGCGATTTATGTGATCCTGGTTCGTGATTAGATAATATTATATTTAATTTTTTAAAATACCTAATATAACTTTATAAAAAAAAAAAGGCTGAAGTGCGAATTTGGTCCTATAACTTTGCTCCAGTTCCCAAATCAGTCCTATAACTTTTATTGTCTCGAATTTGGTCCTATAACTTTGCTCTAGTTCCCAAATCAGTCCTATAACTTTTTTTGACTCAGTTTTGGTCCCATATGTTTTGAAAACCTCCCACCGTTAGTCCCCTGTCTATTTTAAATTACAGTTTAGTCCTGAAAACTTCAAGTCCCTTTCACTTTAGTCCCTGACTATCAAAATGAAAGTGAAAGAGCATCCCTAAAGATTCTCAAACCTTACATCTTGGTCCCTAATCCATGAATTCTTCATGAAATTGAAGAGAAATGAAAAAAAAAAAAACACAAATTAAAAGCAAATGACAGAGGGACCAAAACTGAAAACGCAGAAAATTTAAAACCCACCAAAAAATGTACGGAAATCGCCGAGAAACTCAAAAACTCATCCAAAAACCCCAATTCTCACTGAAATCTCACTCAAATAATCGCCCTCAAATGCTTTAACAAAGAATTTTCGAAAATCCAAACTTTTGAGGAGGGAGGTCATAGAAGATTCCCTTACATTTGGTGATTCCGAAAGAGAAGTTCTGAAATCCCTTACATTTCTTCTATCACATCCCTCCTCAAAAGTTTGGATTTTCGAAAATTCTTTTTTAAAGCATTTGAGGGCGATTACTTGAGTGAGATTTTAGTGAAAATTGAGCGACTTTCGTACGTTTTCTGGCGAGTTTGGGGCATTTTTCGGTGGGTTTAAAATTTTCTGCATTTTCAGTTTTGGTCCCTCTGTCATTTGCTTTAATTTGTGTTGTTTTTGCATTTCTATTCCATTTCATGAAGAATTAATGGATTAGGGACCAAGATATAAGGTTTGAGAATCTTTAGGGATGCTCTTTCACTTTTATTTTGATAGTTAGGGACTAAAATGAAAGGGACTTGAAGTTTTCAAGACTAAACTGTAATTTAAAATAGACAGAGGACTAATGGTGTGAGGTTTTCAAAACATATGGGACCAAAACTGAGACAAAAAAAAGTTGTAGGACTGATTTGGGAACTGGAGCAAAGTTACAGGACCAAATTCGAGACAAAAAAAGTTATAGGACTGATTTGGGAACTGAAGCAAAGTTATAGGACCAAATTTGCACTTTGGTCAAAAAAAAAAAGTATTTTTATTAGTGGTTACTTAAAAATGTTAATTTATATGTTTTTATAATAATAAGATAGTGTAATTACTTTTGTTATATTATTAAAAATAATTTGATATAACCAAGCTTAATTGGTTTAGTAGTTAGCTCACTATGTCGCTTAAGCAAGTGTTGGGGATTCGATTTAGCCTTGTATATGCAGCAACCAATTGACCAACGACAAACTTTTAAATGGAGTCCAGATCTTCATGATTTTATTAAAAAATAATTTTTCGTAGAAAACATTTTCAATCAAAAATAAAAATGAAAACAATACCCCAAACTGATCATTCAAGATAGAAAGGACTCAAAATGAAGGCAGAGCAACAAAGAAAAAAAATTGCTTTCAAAGCAAATTTTGCCATTTAACACAAAAATTCCCTTCGCAAATATGTTGAATCCTAACTTTAAAGGCTTGCAAGAATAGCTGATTAACAACACAAGTCAAGCTAGTGGTGAGAAGCATAAGCACCATAGTCAACTAAGGCTCCGTTTGGTACCCATGAAATGGGTTTTACAATGTAAAAAGGACACAGATTCTAAGATTTTCATGTGTTTGGTATGGTAATTTGAGCTATGTAAAGTGGATTACAATGTAAAGAGCTTTACATTACATATGTCATTTTTCTTTACTTCACATTTCTGATGTAATCCAAGTCTACCTAGGGAATTATGGTAGAATTCCTAATTTGCCCCTCTCACTCCCATCCCATCTCCTCCCCCAAATGGTGAACGGCGGCGGCGACAGCGGTGTACGGCGGCGCTGACCACCGTGGACCACCGTATACGACGGCGAAAACCACCGTGGACCACCGTGTACGGCGGCGCCGACCACCGTGGACGGCGGTGGTAGGCGGCGACAGCGGTCTGGTGGTGGTTGTGGGAAGGGCATTTTTGTCATTTTCTTCTATATCTATTTTACTTTCCCTCCCCTACCTTTTTATACCAAACACTTTCAATTTTTACCTACTTTATATTCTCTCAACTACTTTTCCTTTCCCTCACAATTTTTCTCTTGTAAAATCCTTTCCTTTACATACCTCAAATGATAACAAACGGAGTCTAAATGAAATTTACTTTAGTCAAATTCAAACTTAATAACAAATTCAAGCAGCCAATAAATTTCTTTTTTGTTTTAAGATAGGTAATAAATTTTATCTTAATAACATCGTGGAAAGATGAAGGATATGTTTTGAATTAGAAATTAAAAAAAGAATTTGGATGAAGTCACTTTTCTTTAGTCGCTCTTATTTGTATTTTTATTGAAAACAAAAAATATGACTAGAAATATATTTTATACAATTTTTTAAAAATATTTTTGAGAGATGTGATATTATTTTTTATTGTTTGTCGTATTAATAGGTGTATTGTCTCTCTTTCACATCTTCAAAATTTTCTCTTTTATCTGCAAATTTTTTGTGGAGATCTAGAACATTTATTTATGTTTTCTAGTATGAGAGAGACTAAGAGATATAAATGTTATCTTTTGTAGACAAAATTAACAATATAAAAATATAAATAATGAAATTAAAAATTAATATAAAGTTTACAAACGAAAAGAATTTTCTCTTTAGTTTTTGGGTAAATTGCAGTTTGGTAGCCTGTGGTTAGGGGCGATTCTACTTTGGCATGGTTAGGAAAATCGGACCGGACCGACCGGTTCGACCGTGAATCGATGGCCAGTCCGGTCCGAGTCGCAGAGAAAACCGGCCATGAAGAGAATCGGACGAAAACCGCTTGAACCGACGTTGAACCGCCATGAACCGGCGGTTTGAGGGGTTCGGCCGGTTCAGGCGAAACCTTGCCTCTGCCGCACTTGAGCACGCTTCTGGAGTTTCCTTACCGACTTGGGCTTACCGCAAGTTCCACAAACGGAGCCGCGCGCGTCTCAAGGGATCCATACAGGGCCGCCGGGAGGAGAGCGAGAATCGGAAGGGAGCTTGTGGTCCCGGAGTTCGTCGCCGGAATCAGTGAGTTCCATTATCGGAGAGTGGGTCCGGAGTTGGAAGCCGGTGAGTTGCGATGCAGAGACGAATGAAGATTGAAGAAGAGAATGTGTGCGGAAGGAGGGTGCGATGAAGAGTGAAAAAGAAAGAGAGAGAGTATCGTGGGTGATAGGAGAAAGAGAAAAAATTGATTACTTTGCCTTGGGAAAAGAAGAAAGAGAAAGGTGGATTGAAAACTGTGATCCAAAGAAATTAAGGGTCCGTTTGGTAAGGTTGGGGGTATGTAAAGGAAAGGGTTTTACAAGGGAAAAATTGTGAGGGAAAGGAAAAGTAGTTGAGGGAATGTAAAGTAGGTAAAGATTGAAAGTGTTTGGTATAAAAAGGTAGGGGAGGGAAAGTAAAATAGATATAGAAAAAAATGACANATTTTCATCCAAAAATTAATTTATTTATTTAATGAACGGTCCGACCCCGGTTGAACCCCGGTTGGACCATTGAACCTTGAACCCCTCTCTCGGCCGGTTCAATGTCCGGTCCGTTTTAATAACCTTGCACTTTGGTACCCTGAAAGAAAATTTTTGCAGTTTGGTGCCCCGTGGTTTGCTCTGTTAGCGAATTGGTCCTCTGTGCTTTATTTTCGTTAGGATTTAACAGAAAATGTGATTGTGACCACGTTAAAATGTCGAAAACCTCCCAACAAGTCTTCTCTTATGCGTTTAAGTCCTTTCCCTTTACTAGAAGGGATCAAAACATAAAGAAAACAGAAATTAAAGGGTACATATATAATTTTATTGTTGAGTTGAAATACTATTTTTAGACCCTAACTATTAATTTTTATGCGTTTGACTCCATGAGAGGACTTTGACGCAAAAAAAAAATCGTGATAATAAATGAAATTTCACCAAAAAAAAAAAAAAAAAAAAANTGATAATAAATGAAATTTCACAAAAAAAAAAAAACTTTCTATTCCCCTCCCTCTCGATGATCTCTCTCTCTCTACAAACTCACCAATACTAGAAATTGAATCACGAAAATCCCTATTATCCCAATCATCATCATCTCGACGATTCTGACGATGGTGAACGCTCCGAAATCTCCGAGTACAACATTTTCCACCAGAATCCCGAACCCCCTCCTCCTCAAACCCACAAGAAGCCGAGTAGAATCATCGAGAATAATGCCCATTCCCGGAATTTGGAAACCGAAGCTTTCGATACCGAGGGATCTGAATACGACTTCTTCCATCAAGATTTGAATCCCCAATTCATCCATCATCCCCAAACGGAGTACACTAAGACACTAAGACAGAGAGCGAAGAGGTTCAGTGTAGTGATGAAGAGGCAGTAGTGGGTACATGAGAAGCGTTGGTTCATCTACATTATCCAACAAAACCAATTTCCAGTAAATGCACAAGCCAATGAAAAACACTGCAACAACAAACTAATAACCCAAAAAAGGTAAAATGCGGATCTGGAAATACCTGATTTGAGCGAAAAGTTGTGGAAAGTGCTGGAAGTAAGTCCATTAACGAAGGCTCTCAGATCGTCCGTGACACCCAGATTTTCGATCTCAGACTGAGAATAGGTAGTGGGAGAATCGAAGTTTTAGATTCAATCAATTGAGGGTAATTGAGATTAAACGGTTGGGAGGGAGGGAGGGAGAGAGAGAGAGAGGTTTTTGGTGAAATTTCATTTATTACCACAAAACCTTTTTTTTTTGCGTCAAAGTCCTCTCATGGAGTCAAACGCATAAAAATTAATAGTTAGGGTCTAAAAATAGTATTTTAGCCAAAATTTTCATCAAATTTTGGACAAAAATATACCTCAGGACCCTTTTTGCTAACGGAGAAAACCACCACAGGGACCCTATCTGACACTTTTTAAACCAAATGGACCCTATCTGAAAATGGACCAAACCACAGGGCCCTTTCGTGTAATTTACCCAAAAAAATGGGAAGATAAAGATGAAGAGGCCAAAATTCAGGGACCTATCAGTCAGAGAGGCCAAATCAAGGACCGGGTTGTTAGTTTTCTCGGGGATTTTTTGATAAATCATAAATGCTCATTTGTCTTTTGAGGTTCTAAGGACTATTTTGATAAAAATCATAAACTTTTGGGATTAAAGTGTAATTAAATCAAGACTTATTCAAAACAAATCTTATGAAAAGGAGAAAATTCTGTAATATTAGAATTCTAAAGACCCTTTTATAATTAATTTCAACTCAACAGTAAAATTATATAATATACTCTTTAGTTTCTGTTTTCTTTATGTTTTGATCCCTTTTAGTAAAGGAAAAGGACTTAAATGCATAAGAGAAGACTTGTTGAGAGGTTTTTGACATTTTAACGTGGTCACAATCACATTTTCCGTTAAATGCTAACGGAAATAAAGCACGGGGGACCAATTCGCTAACAGAGCAAACCACTGCAAAAATTTTTCTTTCAGGGTACCAAAGTGGAACCGCCCCTAACCGCAGGGTACCAAACTGCAATTTACCCTTATTTTTTCAACCAATATGAGACTTTCTGCTTGTTAGTTGCTACCAACGAGTGAAAGTTTTGGGTCTCACTTAGGGCCTTTATAAAAAAAAAAAAAAGTCTCAATTAGGCCTGGGTTTCCTCCCGTTCGAAAACTGTTAGGTTAGGCTTCTGCCTTAATTGTAAAATATAACCGAAGTTCAATTCCCTCTTAAAAGTGTGATATCCAAATGCCTTCATCAAATAATTATCCTTTTGTTCAAAAAAAAAATCAAATAATTATCCTATCGACAAGCCCACTAAGTTTTTTAGGGCCAATACGAGCCCAGTGAGTTAGTCCAAGAAAACCTACTACGATTCTTTTCAACAGAGGAAAAAATGGTTGGTCTGTCTTTTTCATTCATTGACAACAAAAAATTCCCAATCTTTCCTTCTTTTCCCAGGGAACAAATACTTCTCAATTGTGTAGGTAGCAATTTCCAACTAAAAATTCCCCCAACGGAGAAATAATTATTTTTTAAATGAAGTGTTATTAGTAGCAGAAGACACAAATTTCTTAAAGATCTAATAATAATAAAAAAAGTGTCATGAAAATCTCAAATATTACATAATGAATACGGTGTCTTTTAGAATTTTCTGTTCATCAAAATAATTAACCCTACGTATGGGTCCGAATATTTTTCACTTACAAGAAATAAAACTTGGGGAGAAATTTGAATGTGACATATTTGTGTTGTTAAATCCTTTTGTTTTAATTTGATCATAATTCCTAACATCACGGATCACTTTGCGCCATGTACGATGCCTAAAGATTTTGAAAGTGAATTACCATCCAAAAGTTTGGTGGTGGAAAAACGCCAAACCATATGTTAGTCTATTACTTACCAAATAGTTTTAGCATTACCGTTTTGAAAAGTTGTTGTCTGATGTATAAATGGTCAATTTTTCAGAGGAAAATCAACACGTCCAACTCAGTTTTGAAAAGATCAATTAAATGCCTTTTATTTTGTTCAATTCACATCTTCTCATTATAAAATGACATTATGATTTATGAATCTTGGCAGTAAGCGGATGCGGATGATTGTCACCGTATAAATTCTGTCAATAAATAAATTTCAAAATTGAATTGTACAAATTAATCAAACATAGACTACACTGATGTATAACAATAACAATGTCAATATAAGTCCAAGAAAAATTTCTTAATATATGATTGTAGTTTTAGTATGCGTTAAATCATATATTTTGCTATTCATATTCTCATTTCTTATATAATTTAACATATTTTATTTTGTAATTTATATGTGCTGTTCTATTTTATTAAAGTGTTAACACAATCTTAAGTTAAAAAATTGTTGGATGTGCAATAATGAGATTTTTTGTTGGGTCGTTGCAAGTGGAAAAATTATAAGAGAAACGTGGGGAATGGTGAAGCGCCACGTGGAGGAGAGTATTTGGAGGAGTCAACGTTGCTTAGGAATGAAAAATTCGGAGTGTTTGGTCCATAGTGACGACGTGCATACCTATTATTTATAGATTCCATCACAACCAAATATTATTCAACATAAAAAAAAGAAGAAGAAGTAGTTGTTACATTCAAAAGGGTCTTAATACTATTTATAATTAAGTTTGTTTCTGAATATAAAATAAATTACGAGTTAGCGAATTAGTAATAAGCAAGTAAAGGGTTATAAATATTTGCTTATATATATGAGTGAAAATGATGAGAAATAATACAAGTAGAAAGCAAACTCAATCAAAAGGTATCAGGTACGTACGTGGTGGTACGTGGTATAAAGTCTCTATCAACTTCCCTTCATTTGGTCGTTTAATGAGAATATTAAAACTGTGTAAAAGTAGGCATGAGTTTGCTTCCTCTGAAAAATGTTATAAAATATATGAAAAACATGTGCATCCTGCGTATCTCAACACTACTTGCCATATCTTTCGGTACTCAAACGCAATTCAGTAATATATATGAATATTCTTTCTTTCTGCTACTATGCAAATATATATATATATCATTATGCTGAATTCATTCATTAGTTTTGGTATAGTTTATTTATAAGTAGACTAAACACATTTCAGTTTATCACGTAAAGGGACTTTGCCATGGGAAAGGCGAGAAAAGGGATCTATTCTTTTAAAAGGTACTCCCCAAAAAGAAGGAAAGATTATAAAAACTAAAATAAATCAGAAAAAGAAAAATTACGTTCTACAAATAATTAATTTGTTCACAGAGAACAAGTTTTAGTATAGTCAAAATCAAAGAGCGTCCAGATCACTCCAAACTTTAATTACACCAAATTGCTCTCTTGGCTCACATTTTTATTCAGTGACCAACCGATCGAAATATATATAATATAATAATAATAATAGGCGGCCCTAATGACATTAAAAATATGAATTATTTTTATTTTGCCACTATAACTTTTTTAATTCCCATTAAAAGAAAGGAATTGAGTTCAGCGTGAAATAATAAATAACGTGGACTATATATAAGAGATAAAGAGCAGTAATTTTTAATAAGAATTAATGAGACAAATTACTGTACCTCTTGTAAATATATAATGGAAATGTTTAGTTGATTTATGGGGTAACCTCTTAATTAGCTTGTGGACCTCATGATGCCAAACTGGAATTACGTTTGAGTTTTAATGCCCTTTAATTTTTGCAGTGGGCAAACCAAAGTGGGAAAACGAATAATGAAATGGATCACCCACATTGTGTTCCAAATCAATTAGGTATTTCATATTATGGCTATCTTGGGACTTAAGAACATTTCTTATGCCCCTAATTCATTGCATTAATTTGGCTTACTTTACTTAAATCAACTAATAATTAACGTGCGCAATTGATCAAAGAGTGGTATAGAACTACTTCGGCAAATGCTTGTGTGTGTAAAATTAAAGTAGCCACGTAGAATCATTTAACTCCAATCGTCACCTCATCCCACTAATTAAAGTGCATCATTGATTAACTAGTACAAATTATATATTGGGATCTATTAATTTGGTGCATCCCACAAAACAGTTGGCATAAATAATCAAATTCAATTTATTATAAAGGTGTCATTTTTAAACTTCTACATATATTTATTAGTGAATAAAAAACATATTTTTTTCTAATACAAATTTCATTAACAAATTAAACATCATTTAGAAGTTTATAAACTTTGTTAATTACCTAGCTAGTTAACTCGAGTCATATTGTGATGCGTTGGCAAAAAAAAGAAAAGGTCATGTGATGCACTTTGTATTTTAAATATTTATCGTCTATTTTTACCAACGTGACGTCGTCCCTCTTGTTCTGTGAACTCAGCTTAATAATTTCCATAATTAATTTCTGTACATCTTTATCAAAGGGAGAGGAAGCAAATAAGTCCTAAAGGATTTGATATACTTATCTATTATGAAACGCCAACTTTTTATTTTGAGAACATGGTATTCGATTAAGTCAAAGTGTATTTTTAGTTTAATAATTTTTACTCAAGTTTCAATTTAGTTCCATAATTTTTTTTATCGTATTACTGGTTTCATGCATATCTTTGCAAAAAGTTGCAAATTTTGTCCCATATCACTTTTGGTCCTATATTTTTTGGGCAGGTTGCAAAATTGATTCTATATTTTTGCAAAAAGTTTCACCGTCAGTCTCACCTGATCCAAATATATGGAACCAATTATGCATCTGACCCAAATATACGAGACCAATTATGCAATATGAGCAAAATATATGAGACTAATTATGCAACATGACCCAAAGATATAGGACCAAAAGTGTAATACGGGACTAAATATGCAACTTTAGCAAAAAGAATGTGACAAAAAATGAAACAAAAAAAGTTATAGGACCAAATTGAGACCTCAGCAAAAATTATGGGACTAAAAGTGCACTTTAACCCTAAATTAAACATGTATCTGTGTTTGACACTCATACAATATATATTTATAAATTCTAAAATATAAAATTATTTATAATTTTTACATGACAAACAATAAAAAAATAATACATATAATATATATATATATTATGATTAGATATATCAATATCCTTATCATGTTTCGTATTACTGTTCATACTACATAGTTTACATTTGGTATTTAAAGATACACAAATTAAATAGTTAATTAAAAATAAATAAGCAAATAGATAAAAGCGATCATGAGGCATTAATTCGAGGATTAATCGAGATATTTTTCACCCCAATAGATGTTTGTTAAATGACCGACAATATTTCTAGTTGAAATGTTGAATGCCGCCATCCATCTTTAATTCTTTCATTTTATATTTTATTGTTAGTCTGTCTTCACTCCTAATGCTTCATTAATTATACTGTTGAGATCAAATTCTACGTCTAATTCCCCCTTTCATATACATAGCTAATCAACTTGACGAATACTGTGTAATTGATTAATCCAGCCATGCATCCAGAATATCCTTATCATATTCCTATTTCAAAAATCAAAAACAAAAAAAGATGGAGCAAACAGCAGAAGTCAACGTGTTTGTTTTGTGGGCAAGTGTACAAATGAAATTGTGATATCGCACCTAAAATATATGCGTGATGCTTAATCTGGACCTAATAGCTAATCATTTTTCAGATCATTACAAACAAACGAATTGTTATATATAACCTGGCCTAAAACAGAACTATCCATTGCTCATTTATTAAATCAATACATCTACCGTTAGTTTTCTTCTTATTTAAACATTCATAATTTATTCTTCAATTATGAAGCTAAACAATCATACTCAAATTATCGAGACTTTCTTTTCCTTTTGCATGTTCATTTGTTTAGTATATTTATAGTTTCTCGAGATCTATATGTTTTATTTTTTAACAAAAATACAATAACTTAGAAGTTATTATTATGTCAAAACATGACTCCTCGATGACTTGTTTATTCACTTTTTTTAGATTGGTTGTACGATTAAAGAAATGTATTTTTACTTTTGGCCGAAATCCAGAAGCAGTTATAACCTATTCAAACTTGTAAACAATTTTTTTTTTGTTCCTTTTTAACGTAAAGAAAAGAAGAAGAAAGAGTAAAAGAAAAGGAAGCTAGTATGGCCGTTTGGCCTCTTCGTTGTAACCCAAAAAAAAGAAAAGAAAAGGAAGCTAGTATATATGTATAAGGAGGGTGAGTTACACTGATGTAAAGTGGACTGATGTTCGTAGGTTTGATGTTTTTGCATTGTGAGTTGATGAGTGGCCTTATAATTATATGCATAAAAAACATTTATTAAAAAAAAACGCTTAATAATGAATTTAGACATATTAATTTATAAGTTAAATAGCATAACAACGAAAAATAATAAAAAAAGTTATAAATAAATATATATATGCTTACTGTTAGATGAGCAAAAAATATTAATTAATAAAAAATTTAATTCAAAATTATCTTCTGATTATTTAAATGAACATATCACTTCATTTTTTTAAAAAACAAACTTTTTTTAATATAAAAGTATTAATATTTTTTTTTTGGAAATGAAATTCACTATTCATATTTGACTATAAAAGACAACAAATTAAATAACTATTTTTTAGATATATTTCAAAGTTTGAAATTCTGTTAACATATATAGTAGTTTAATTATTGGAATTTGGAAAGATACTTATGATAATAGTTAGTACCTATTAATATGCAATTTTATTTGTTAACAGATGCATTTGCAGGTAGAGAGATACCTAATTTTTATTTATGGCTCGTATGGTTTGTGGTACTAGTTTTGGGTCAGAAGTGAAAAATAAAAACTAGGGTTAGGGGGATTGGGAAAAAGACCATTGATTTGATCCTCAAAATGACGACTTCAGAAGTCAAATGGTGCCAACTGTAAGAAGGAATACATCATATAATTAGTATTTTTTATCAACATTCATATCAAAATGGGTTTAATTAACTCCCTAGCTCGGGCCTTAACTCAGTCCAAAATCCAAATTCAATTAATTGGGGGAGTTCCCATTTGGTTCCAACTTTAATTGGGGATGGCAAATTGGTCCCCACTATACTAGTAAGTATTTACTCATTCGATCAATAATTAATATTGCACTGAGTTTATATTTTTAAATTAAATATCTCAAATAATTCCCACCCAATATATGTTACAAACGTTTATATTTTTTGGTACACATATCACGAGCTTGATTACTACTTGTTTGTTGTTAGAAAATTTTTTAAAAATATTTCATAAACCCATTATATACTATTTAAAATTGACAAATTTTGAAGGGATATGATGAACCAGGTTCTGGATTATCTGATTCAAATGAGACAATTCCTGAGAAATAGTTACCTGCAAGTCAATGAAGAATAAGAGGTACCCTATAATTCAGCTCTGAAGCTTAAGTCAGATATCGGTATGAATGAGTTGATAGTGAGTGAGTGAGAATAATTGTGTACTTTTTTTTTATGTGAATGGTCTTTTATTTTATATGAAGAGAGAGGGAACCTTTTTAAGGAGCGGGGACGTCTTACTCGGAAGATGTTTCAGTTTGCTCATCAAGACTCTTTACTCTAGTGGCAATTGTTCTCTTGATCCTTTACTCCGTTGTCTTCGCTGCATCCTGATTTGGACCATGATGCCTTGATGGTCCTTGATGGCGAAAGACGCTATTTGGGAAGAGGATTTTCCTTCATTTGTTACTTTCTCCAAGGATTTCACCTCTTAGAGTTGGTTATAAGGCTTATGGTTACTTGGTTGTTAGGCCTAATATTATTTTGTCATTGGGTCTATTATTAGCATCAAATAGTAATAATATAAAATAAACTAACAATTTGTTTCTTAAAATATTATCATCAAATTGATAATTTAATCTTTAAAAAATTAAAATATATATATATATTTTTTGGTGAGAATTAAAATATATATTTGATCTCTGAAAAATTTGAATAATGTATTAAAACAATATTAAAAAAATATTTAATATATCATATTGTTATTAATTATGCATTTTAATTTGTTAAGTAGCAATTATTTGGTCAGGTCAGGATCCAAATGGTTTACTTGAATCTTTTTTAAGTAAACAAATAAATATATTAATAATTTAATATAGTAAACTTTTGGAAGCAGAAATGCTGAAACCTCGAAGCCGGTTACTTTTGTAATACTACTCAACTTCCTTGTCCCTTTTTTGAAACCCTGCTCAACAATTCAATTGTTTTATAAATCACAGTACCAAATCGCATTCTCCGGATCTACATTCTAGAGTCCATTTTGCTCAACCAGCCGGCGACTCTATTCTTTCCTCTTATAGTTCAACCTGCTCTTGCAAATCTTGTGTGTGTTGAAATTGTATTGAGAATTGAGTTGGTTATTTGAAAATGGCTTCTGAATTGATTTTCAGAGGGCACGAGAGCCAACCCGTCCACGACGCCTACACTCCTAAGCCCTTGAAGCCATGGCTCTCTGTGGCTCGTCCAATTCGGTACTTGCTTCGCGAGCAGCGTCTCCTTTTCGTTCTTCTCGGCATTGCCATAGCCACTTTGTTCTTTACCCTCGCTCCTTCTTCTTCTTCTTCTTCTTCTTCGTCTCGCGTTTCTTCCTCTGCGTATGAATCGCTTCCTATTTCTGACTTCCAGCACGAATCTACATCTAGTCAATGGCAGCATAAGCCTATGTTCCATTCCGTTGGGAAGGTCCCCTTGGGGATTAAGAGAAAGGGGCTCCGAATCGTTGTGACGGGTGGGGCGGGTTTTGTCGGGTCACACCTTGTGGATCGTCTTATGGCGAGAGGCGACAGCGTCATCGTCGTGGATAATTTCTTCACCGGAAATAAACAGAACGTGATGCATCACTTTGGGAACCCTAGATTCGAGCTCATCCGACACGACGTCGTTGAGCCTCTCCTCCTGGAGGTGGATCAGATCTACCATCTTGCATGCCCTGCTTCCCCTGTTCATTACAAGTTCAACCCAGTCAAGACTATCATATCCTTTTTCTCTATATATATATTCCAATCTCTGTGTGTGTGTTTTTTTTATTACAATCTGTGTGGTTTGTTTGGAGTCCTTAATTGATTTGGTGTTCGTTCACAAGACCAATGTGGTGGGAACCTTGAACATGCTGGGGCTTGCTAAAAGAGTGGGCGCGAGGTTTCTGCTCACCAGTACCAGTGAGGTTTATGGCGATCCTCTCCAACATCCTCAGAAGGAAACGTACTGGGGCAACGTCAATCCCATCGGTCTCTATTCTCTCTCTCTCTCTCTCTCTCTCTCTCTCTTCCTCTTGTTATGACCAGAAAATGTGTTGAACGCTTTTCCCTTTTTCCTCTGAATTTCTCGGTTTTCGTTGGGAGGGGGAAACGGCGTACTTTAGCATGCCTGACGGGGATTGGACTAACATGTTCCCAAGTGTGCGTAGTTTTAGATGTTTGAACTTTGAAGTTTGAACGAGCCAGGCTCAGGTTTGGCTTTTGCGTTTGAAGCTTCGCTTGCACGTACGGTGGTTGAGGGAGTCTGTATGTATATTTTCTTATTCAAACTAGGATATTAATATTTTCCAATTAGAAAAGAGGAAAAATGAAAGGCTTTGGACACGTGGGATTCTGCGAGAGGACCACGTTTCCAGATCCGGTCAACGAGGAACCCGTGATTGGAGGGGTCAGATGTTGATTCAATTTTTCGAAGGACACATGGCGGCATGTGTGAGTGAAAGAAAGAGGAACCCGCCATGAAATGTTTTTAACGGTAAAAGCAGAGGGAAATCCGAAATAGATAAATTTAACGGAAGGGGCACGAGGGCAGTTTGGTCCGTATGTGGTTGTCTGATACTGTATTGTTTGTATAGTGAATTTGTAAGTGATATGGGAATGTGTGACAGGTGTCCGAAGCTGCTACGATGAGGGTAAGCGAACAGCCGAGACATTGACAATGGATTACCACAGAGGAGCAGGCGTCGAGGTCATTTTCCATTTCTTATCTACCCACTTCATTACCAACCATCATTACCTACCTAATCTTTCAAATCTAATGAACACACTTTTCTTCTTGTTTACAGGTTCGAATTGCTAGAATCTTTAACACCTATGGTCCCCGAATGTGCTTAGATGATGGTCGTGTTGTTAGCAACTTCGTTGCTCAGGTCACTTTTCCTTCTTTTTCCCTTTTTCTTTTTGGAGTAAATAATGTGTGCGTGCAAATTAATATATTGCATAAATAATGTCAACAATTGGCAGGCACTGAGAAAGGAACCATTGACTGTTTATGGCGATGGGAAGCAGACAAGGAGTTTCCAGTATGTTTCTGATTTGGTAAGCCACTCTACAATTTTCCTCTTCAAATTTCCTAGGTGCTTTTATTTATTTTTTCAGTAAAATAAGCAGATTTGCTTTTGGATTTCCAAAAAGATTAGTTATAATATTTGAATACGAAATTGGTTATGGAGGTTAAAAGCCAAAACTATGTCACTTTTGCCATGTGCATACTGCATATACTTATAAACAATTCCTTCCTGGCTTTCGGTCTGCGATGGGGCCTTGCATTGGTAAATTTGTTTTCTGTATGCACTCCACCACAAGTGTTAAATGACTCTATTACCCATGCGTGCTTAGGGCGTAGGCTTAGCGTGGGTTGCTGCGCATAGTATTTATTAGTAGGCTAGTAGCTACTAGCTCTTTTAACTCAAGATGTATAGTAATAGTAGTACTCAGTACTCACAGCCATGTGACTTCGAAGGAGGTTGAAGGGCAATACCTTTACAAATTACAGGTTCAATTCAGTTTATGGAGGAATCAAAATTAAAAAAGCCAAATTACAAAATGACTTCCACCCTGAAAACAGCGGACTTTCATAAATGCTAAAAACAGGAATCATTAATAAAATGGAAGCGTGATGGTGTGGTGTGGTGTATGTATGGGTGGGATGTTTTGATGTGGTGATGAAGTTGGTGAGTGACACGTGTATAGTCGAGATGAATGAGATGTTTTATACATTATTTATTACACAGGTGGAAGGGCTGATGCGGCTGATGGAGGGAGAGCATGTGGGACCTTTCAATCTCGGAAATCCTGGTGAATTCACGATGCTCGAGCTTGCCAAGGTACGTTACGTTTTGCTTTAATTTCATGCCTTTGTTCAGCTCTCTCAGTCATATGGTTAAAGTAGTAAAGACGAAACGCTTTATTCTTTAAAAACTAATATGAATATAATTGGTGGGTAAGAATTAAGAAAAGTGAAAGGGTTACATAATGTTCCTATAATCATGTAGTCGTGTCGGTGGAGATAGATTAGAGAGAGAGAGAGAGAGAGAGTTGATTGGGTGATTATATTGACGATGCAGGTGGTCCAAGAAACAATAGACCCAGATGCGAAGATAGAGTACAGGCCCAACACAGAGGATGACCCACACAAGAGGAAGCCTGATATTGCAAGGGCAAAGGAACTTCTAGGTTGGGAGCCCAAGGTGGACCTGCATAAGGGACTTCCTTTGATGGTTTCTGACTTCCGACAACGTATTTTTGGTGACCACAAGGAAGGTGCAACCTCCACCTAATTAATATATCATTCTTGCTGTTTCCGCCAACACATATAAAAGCCAGAGGATTTGAGGAGGATAATAATAGCATTAGCATTAGCATACTTAATTACTAGTTTGCTCATAAAAAGAGTTAGGGGAGTTTCCCCATCTCCTCAATTCCTCATTCCTCACACCATAATAGCACTTGAGGGGGCTACCTTGTTACTTGTTTACCCTTTTCCAGAGATTGGTATCCCACCCGTGCGACGATTACATTATCAAACTTCTATTCCTTTTATTTTATTTTATCTCTCTTCTTCTTTTACTTCATGCCATGTAATTTTTATCTTAAGTATTTTATCTCTTTTTCTTTTACTTCATGCCATGTAATTTTTATCTCTTAAGATCCTAGTTATACTTATTCACATACCTTTTCCTTTCATTTTCCCCATCTCATTATCATGGATGTTTGGTCTTTCCTGAGTTTCCTTACCGAGTTTGATATTTTTCTAATTTTCACCCTCAACTCCAACATTTATAATCTAATCTCATGGGAATCATTATATGATGCACGGTAACAAATCTCACATATTATGCATGTTTGACAAGTTAAAGTCTTGTCAAGGACAGTAATAATTAAGGAGCCCTACTAATAATGATGCTTATTAAATAGTTTCACCAGCACAAATATATCAGCGGGAGACGGGATACGAAAAAGGCAACCAAGTTTGCTTGGCATATTTGCTAAATTGTATATAATAAAATAAACTCGAGGGTCGCCCGCAGACCCCAAGTGTCACTGCTAATTTCAAGTGTTGTGAATAGGTTAAAGACTAGAGAAGTTCCAACTGATTTGACTTGTATTGGTCATGTCCAATGGAATTGCGAGCCAGCCAGATGATTGATTACTAACTACCAAGTACTGACTACAATTTCTATTGCAGCTGATGGTTTTGCTGAGTACAATTCAGTCTTGTTTCCTATTGCAATTTCAAGATACGACGGGTTCCAAAGAATTGTAAGAAAAAAAAAACTTATAACTACGCCTTGTGTCTTGTGAGTACAACTACAGCAACATCTTTCAAGACTAGAAAAAAAAAAACAACAGATAAGAACTCAAACGAACAAGAATTCTGGAGTGAGAATTACCTAGTTCTACATGGAAACACAGGCCAAATAGAAGGCAACTTATAACTACGGTTTATCTGTTCGCAAGACCGTAGTGCTACATCAACTATTCATCCATGTTCCAACTGAGAAAAAATGACAGTAGTTCTAAAAGCCAAAAAATAACACAACTTGCTTGAAGCATAAATATATATAATTCATGAGAAACGTATACTGTTTTACACAAGTAGACAATCGTTAGTGAACAATTACAAAGCGGACCGCAAAAAATTACAACAAAAATCACACTTGTTTTTCTGCAAATAAATTTGTTTGTTGATGATGTATGCCACCGAGGCTCAAAGTCTCAAATATCTCATTCTTCTGTCAAGGCTTAGACGAAATTTAATTCAAGATGTTCTAGAATAGTCATTTGCAGCACCAAGTGCTGCAAGCAAACAAGACATCCCGATCACCTGCTTCCAGTTTCTTGTCCCAGCAGCAACAGCTGCACCTACTATAGCTCCCGCAATTACACCATTTACCTGTCGAGGAAATTTTTCAAATATGGGGAGACAAAGAGAGTCAGAACTTTTTTTTTTTTTTTTTCAGCAACCAATTAGGCTACGCTCATGTTGTACTCTTCCTCATAACTGTTAAGTTTTTCATATCTAACTATACGCATGCCGTGAAATGTTTCACCCTACCGAAACACACACGTATCTAGAAATTGAATTACTGTTTCAAAACAGTCAAGGATCGGAATGGCCAAGTTAACTCCCTATTAACAGTACTTGTTTTAGCTCTGATCCAAGAAGTGAGCCAAACCACAAAATATGGATAATATGCCAAAAAAACCAGTCATTTAACCAAATCCACAAATCACGTGCACTACCTAGTCTGCTAAACGAAACCAAACCATAGAAATGATGTCATAGTTCGTTAAAGTAATGTGAAATAGCGTCACTATGATCCAACAGGATCAAGAATACATCAATACTAATTTTGTTCATCAACGAAGAACTTAACATGATATACCATTTTTCTTGGTAACTTTAGTCAGTAAATAAACTCCGCAACAGAATCAGAGGATGATATTCATTGGTGGTACAAAAGCCATAAATTAATTGCACATAGTAAGCACAAGCATTGCTAACCACCATTATTAGCAAAGTGCAAGGCCTTTCAAGTTTCAACACCCTTCCACCCCCCACCAAAAAAAAGAGTAAAGCATAAAGTCTAAATTTTACTTTAAATTTGTAATAATTCAAAGATTATGATGCCGCATGCTTAATGAGAGCATCGCTTCAGCTGGTATAAAATTATAAATGAAAAGAAACTCGAACCCAAATGAGTTAATGTGTTCTCTAGTCTTCTGAATCTCAAAATAAAATAACAGAAAAATAGAAACAGAACGAGAACTAACTAACCCAGTCATCTCTCTCCCTGTACCTCTGAATTCCGCATCGAGTCATGCTATAAATTCCAGATACAAGTCCTAAAACCAAAATTAAGCGATGTCAAAGAGTAATTTTACAATTCAAGTCTCGAACAACTCAAACGATCAAATTTCCCAAAATTCAATTACCACATTGAAACCCGAGTTTACCCACCGAGGACGCCTGTACGGGGTGTCATAAGCAAACAGTATTGGATAATCCGAATACCAGTGTCTGAAAGGCTAATTTCTTAAATTAAAATCTCCCTTACCACAAAAGAAGCTCGGGCAACGCCGGTTAAACCTGCAAAGATGGATGCTCACTTCATTCGGGCTAAGACAAAATCGAAATGATACTTGCATATTAATACATCACGAATTCCTAAACCTTGTTTACGAGCGTCATAGGGACCACTGCAAATACCCCAGATTGCACCAGCCTGGACCAAAATTTAAAATCTAAATGAATCTTTCTTGTCTTCAACAAAAACCGAAAATCATGGAAATCGAGAAGCAGATGCATCTAGAATAGGCTCTGTTACCGTTCCGACGCGAATGATCGACTCAACAGCGATGGAAGAGCATGGAACGACGCCGTCTTCGTCCATCTTCTACTTTTCTGTTTCTACCGTACGGACATATACATCAACTTCACCCGCCGCCGGTGATCAAATATATTCACTACGAGAACAACCAAGATGAAATGAATGAATCCTCATTCTGTGGGCCTTCCTTTTTTAAGCCCATAGTTTCATGGGCCAAGCCCAATAAGAAATATGTCACTAAAACGATACTAGTTAGTGGCGTTTTAAAGATGGAAACCCTAATTCTAAAGGAAGGGAAACCCCATTAAAACCATTTTTCACAATAGAAATCTTGGTTCGCTTTCTGCCTCTCATTGCGATTCTAGGGATTGAGATTCACAGTCACAGACGCGAAAATGAGCCGTGCGGCAGCAACAGGAGCGAAAGGGAAGAAGAAGGGAGCGACCTTCGTGATCGATTGTGCGAAGCCGGTGGAAGATAAGATTATGGACATCGCTTCGCTGGAGAAATTCCTTCAGGAGAGGATTAAAGTGGGTGGCAAGGCCGGTGCACTTGGCGATTCCGTCACCGTCACACGGGACAAGAGCAAGATTACTGTCACCTCCGATAGCAACTTCTCCAAAAGGCAAGCCTTTCGTTTTTTCGGATCATGTTTCTAGTTCCTGCTCCTGCATCTACTTTGTTCATATATTGATTCCCTTAATGTGCGACTAACCCATTTTATAATTCCTCATTTAATTAATGTTCCTCTGAAATGGTTATTCAGTATCACTCTAGGTGAGTTGTTCATAGATATTAGATGTAGTGCGAGGGTGTTTTTTTTTGGTATGCTAAGATTGAAATGATATCTCTATAGCTGGCACTATCTTTTACCATATCTTTAGCTGAGTGAGTGGTTTTCCGTTTGATCAGCTGGTTCTCAAGTAATTTAATACTGCCTGAATATATAAAGAGAACATAAGACATGGATGCTGAAATCATAATTGAATGTGCTTCACTTAAGTTTGGATGGGATAATTTAAGTGGGGAAGTAATTTTTGGAGGTAATTGTTCTTTCGAACATTCCAAAATTTTTAAAGAAGTAACACAATGGGCTCCAAAAATTACTTTCCTCCTTTGAATTACTTCATTCAACGACAACATTATTTTGCTCCACTTGTTTGTGAAGATCGGGACTGTGATTGTTTTATTTTCATAAAGTAAATATTTGGCTGTTGCCTTGTCACTTTAAGGACTAGTCAATCGTGTATGAGAGACAAGTTTTGTATAGGAATACTATGAAATTTAGTTGTTGAGGGTAGCAGGGAAGCAGGGGAAAAAGCTAGAAAAAGCATGTCTTGAGGATGCTACAACTTCTTAGCAATTACTGAATCAAATGCTACTTCCTGCTTAGTCCCGCAATTTTCCTATTGTGATGCTATTTGGGTTGATTTTAGTGGCAATAGTTTTGGGTCTATGCTTTAAATTAACAATAGACATTTGTTTCTTTCTGTGGTTACCATCTTAGAAGTGGTTATTACTTAACCTGATTTGCTTTTAAGATTTTTATCATCTAGTGATTGATTTCCGTTTTATGTGATATGCTTAAATGTTTTCTGTTCAACCTTCCACAGGTATCTAAAATACTTGACCAAGAAGTACTTGAAGAAGCACAATGTGAGGGATTGGCTTCGGGTTATTGCCTCCAACAAGGACCGCAATATCTATGAGCTAAGATACTTCAACATTGCTGAGAATGAGGGTGAGGAGGAAGACTGAAGATCTGATTCGCAATCGGAAGGGATTGTGTTAGGCTTAGTTACTGTGGACTCCCCTTTATGTGTTCAACTTGTCAACTCTTACCTCAGTATTCTTGTATTTTTGCGTTTTTGTTTTGTTTTCCTTGCTTACAACTTTATGCCCTATTGTGTTTTTATAGAGTATCCGGATATGCAATCTTAAGAACATAAATGCGGTTCATTCACCATATATTTTGAGGTTCTTGATTGTGGTTAGCACTTCACTTTACTGTTATCATGGAGGGTATGTTTGTGAGGTTTTTGTTCTGCTGGAGCGTTAGCACGTTTAACTACGTTATGGAGATTATGATTGGTTGAGGAAGAAGGTGCATGTCTTGCACCACCATGATTCTGTCTTTCATCACAAAGTATTTATAAATTTAGTATCCAAGAGTAATTGTGTTGCTATAATATGGATTATAGTAAACTTACAAGGAGTAAACAGAACCTTCGATAAGATGCCTAGTCAAAGCAACTAGTCAGACTAATTTTAGAAAACCTATTTTGTCAATCTCATATCTATTTTGTGAGAGGATTTTGACTATTATCTAACACTTTGAAAGAATTTAATATCTAACACTTTGAAAGAATTTAATTGGCCTGTGTTGATGAGCTATGGATCAAGATATGTTTCTTATTCTTCTTTGTTTGTGATTAATTCTTGAAGTTATCATTGTTAAAGATAATGTTTTATAACCATTAATTTTGCTTCCGCTTTTAGTATTATCTATTATTGTACAATTTCTGAATTATCTATTCTTGTACAATTTCTGAGGTTGGTTGTAATTTGGGTGGCGGCAGATTTGATCAAGTTTGATGTAGTTAATATTTTGGCTTAAGTATACTTTTGGTCCCCTAACTTTCGCAAAGGTCTCAATTTGGTCCCCTAACTTTTTTTTGTTGCAATTTTGGTCCCCTAACTTTCGCAAAGGTCTCAATTTGGTCTCCTAACTTTTCTTGTTGCAATTTTAGTCCCCTAACTTTCGCAAAGGTCTCAATTTGGTCCCCTAACTTTTTTTGTTGCAATTTTGGTCCCCTAACTCTTGAAAACGTCTCACTATTGGTCCCAAGTGAACTTCCAAGTCATGAAAACGTCTCCGCATAATGGTCAGTTTTTAATCCACTTCACCCATATTTGTCATGTCATCAGCCAACTCAGCCTGCTAGATCGGCACTAACGACAGATAATGGATGGAAAAAGTGCATTTGGGACCAACAGTGAGACACTTCCAAAAGTTAGGGGACCAAAATTGCAACAAAAAAAGTTAGGGGACCAAATTGAGATCTTTGCGAAAGTTAAGGGACCAAAATTGCAACAAAAAAAGTTAGGGGACCAAATTGAGACCTTTGCGAAAGTTAGGGGATCAAAATTGCAACAAAAAAAGTTAGGGGACCAAATTGAGATCTTTGCGAAAGTTAGGGGACCAAAAGTGCACTTAAGCCTAATATTTTTAAGAAAAACTGAAGCGTTTTAGTTCAATTTCCAGCAGAAAAAATAGCTAAACTAATTGTTACACGTATATGTCTAAAATTTTATCAATTTTTAAGTATATTCAGATTCGTTTATCATTTAATTTGCTGGGCACCAAACTTTAACTAGTTAGTCATTTGTAGTATGGTTTATAAAATGAAATGAGTTCCTTACATGTTATTTTGAAGAAGTTTTAACTATAACGATTCAACCTAAATAGAAAAGAATCGACGAGATCAAACCAAATTGAAGACTGATTGCTATTCGCCAACTATTTGATTTGGTTCAGTTGTGACGAGTCGAAAAAAAAATTGATTTAAACGTTTAGCAAATGTATTATTGATCAGATTTGGTTTGACAAGAAGACTTGATGGATATCGCAAGAAAATCTGCAGATTTACAATTCTTTCGTTACACTCTGCGAATTTCAAAGTTATAAAGTAAGAACTATTCAGAATTGTTAAATAAACATCTTGGTATCGCAACATTGATACATTATTCGTGTAAAATTTTCGCAAATACACGAGTTTTTTTCCCGCAAGAGACGGGTCTGTTATTTTGCTTATCCCGCTGATCATCTTGGTATTGGCAAAGCGTTTCGAACAAATAACTTCCCGCCGTTCAGGACCAATGCGAGCTTCCACAAAGCTTGTTTCATCTACGCATCCCAGTCTTCATCTTGCTCATCCTACCATCGAATCCTTCGTGTGGAATACCCTCATTCGAACCAGAGTTCATTCAGCCTCACCCCCACATTCCCCACTCTTCGTCTACCTTCGCATGCGTTCTCATGGTGTGCTTCCCGATCTTCACACTTACCCTTTCCTTCTCCAATCCTTTAAATCCCCACCTCACCTTCTTCTTGGACAACAGGTCCATGCTCATGCTTTTCTCTTCGGTCTCTCAAATGACCCATTTGTGCAAACTTCGCTTATCAACATGTATTCGTCTTGTGGAATTTTCCCAAATGCCCGCCAAGTGTTTGATGAAATTGCTCAGCCCGACTTGCCATCTTGGAATTCTATTATCCACGCAAATGCTAAGGTGGGCATGATTGATGCTGCAAGGAAACTGTTTGATGAAATGCCTCAAAGAAATGTGATATCCTGGAGCTGTATGATTAATGGGTATGTAAATTGTGGCGATTATAAAGCAGCACTTTCTTTGTTTCGTAATTTGCAGATGTCTGAAGGTCATAGACTTCAACCGAATGAATTTACCATTTCAGCTGTACTGTCAGCATGTGGAAGGCTAGGTGCGCTTGAGCAGGGGAAATGGCTTCATGCTTATATTGACAAATGCAGGATGAAAGTTGATGTTGTCTTAGGGACATCGTTGATAGACATGTACGCAAAATGTGGAAATATTGAAAGGGCGAGATTTGTTTTTGATATTTTGGGTGCGGAAAAGGATGTAATGGCTTGGAGTGCCATGATCTATGCCCTGGCCATGCATGGACTTGCAGAGGAATGCCTTGCATTGTTTGCAAAGATGATAGAGAATGGGGTAAGCCCAAACGCTGTTACATTTGTGGGAGTTCTTTCTGCTTGTGTACATGGAGGTTTGGTGTGTGAAGGAGTAGAGTATTTCAAGCGAATGACAAAAGAGTTTGGTATTATTCCTCTTATTCAACACTATGGTTGTATGGTTGACTTATATAGCAGAGCTGGTCGTATTAAGGATGCTTGGAATGTAGTGAAATCTATGCATATGGAACCTGATGTGCTAATATGGGGAGCTCTGCTTAGTGGTGCTAGGATGCATGGGGAGATTGAAACTTGTGAGATCTCATTGAAGAAACTTGTTGATTTGGAACCCTCAAATAGTGCCGCCTACGTGCTGCTTTCTAATGTGTATGCAAAGCTTGGACGGTGGGGGGAAGTGAGAAATCTAAGAGATGTTATGGAGGAAAGAGGGGTCAAGAAAGTTCCAGGGTGTAGTCTGGTTGAAATAGATGGTGTTTTTCATGAGTTTTTCGCAGGAGATGATTCTCATCCAGACACCCACAATATATATATGATGCTGGATGAGATTATGAAGAGGTTGAAAAAGCATGGTTATAAAGGGAATACAAGTGAGGTATTGCTTGATTTGGATGAAGAAGGAAAGGAGTCTTCCTTGTGTTTTCATAGTGAAAAATTGGCAGTGGCGTATTGCATCCTAAAGACAAGCCCAGGCACTATAATACGAATTGTCAAGAACTTGAGGATATGTGGTGATTGTCATATTGCTATAAAGATGATATCTAGGGAATTTAATAGGGAGATTATTGTCAGAGATTGCAATAGGTTTCACCATTTCAAATCTGGCCTGTGCTCCTGTAAAGACTACTGGTAACCATTATAGGAAAGTTTGGGGACGAAATTGACAGTTGATGTAAAATTTGGGGACAAAATTAGTACTTTTGCCTAATTTTGACAAAAGACTCTTTCTTGTCCCTAACGTTTGCAGTGATTTTCAGTTATGCCCCTAATGGTTCATTTGTGTTAGTTGTGCCCCCAATGTGAAACGTTAGTTTCAATTATGCCCTTAATTGTGCCCCAAGGTGAATAAGTTTAGGGTTTTAGGTTTTTGAACCCTACTCTTGTGCACGCGAAGGTGAAGAAAGAAATCTAGGAAAATTTAGAGTTTTTGACTGGTATAAGGCTTGCGAAGATGAAGATGAAAATGTCACATTGGGGGTACAACTGATACAAATAAAACGTTAGGGGCATAACTGAAAATCACCGCAAACGTTAGGGGCACGAAAGAGTCTTTTGCCAATAATTTTTATAAAATATCCTCCGTTATTAAATTTGAGATATTTCATATTTCATATTTGTTTGAGAATCGAGATACAAGTTATAGACATATAAGTTATAATGGAAGATATCTTATAAGGTAAATTATTATTTAATCGTTAAACATCATCGATGAGCAACTTGACCAAAATAAACATTTTAGTAATGTAGGTCCCTGTCCCTTTTGCTGGAGATATCGGTGTTGCCCTGAGGCAAACATTTTAATTTTNATCGAGATCATCACTGACTCTCTGCTTGATTATGATTTTTTTTTTCATTTTTAATTTCATGTAGCCTGAAAGTTCATTGTAGAATTGCATATTATAATTAGCTGGAGAAATTATAAAACAATTACGAAAGGTTGTCCACTTGTTGTTGCCAAATGTTGATACAATATTATGTAGTTGAGTTAGTAGTGGTTTTGACCTTGACATTGAGATTTTTTGTATTATCTCTAATTATTCATTGATGACTCGAGTTCAACTTGTTCAAAGTTGATATTTAAGTTTGACGTTTAATAATAATTTTGACAAAAGACTCTTTCGTGTCCCTAACGTTTGCGGTGATTTTCAGTTATGCCCCTAACGGTTCATTTGTGTTAGTTGTGCCCCTAATGTGAAACGTTAGTTTCAATTATGCTCTTAATTGTGCTCCAAGGTGAATAAGTTTAGGGTTTTAGGTTTTCGAACCCTACTCTTGCGCACGCGAAGGTGAAGAAAGAAATCTAGGAAAATTTAGGGTTTTTGACCGGTATAAGGCTTGCGAAGATGAAGATGAAGATGTCACATTGAGAGTACAACTGATACAAATGAAACGTTAGGGGCATAACTGAAAATCACCGCAAACGTTAGTGGCACGAAAGGGTCTTTTG
>QANZ01008938.1:9051-49267 GCA_003254925.1 Chamaecrista fasciculata
TGGCCTGATTTTACTCTCATAATTAGAATGTTACATTTCTGCGTGAGTTTCTTTTAAGCAAAAAGACTAAAATATTAATTCGTACCATCTTTTTTATCATTATTTGTATTCTCTAATATTGTCATCAACACCATTATCATTTTACTGTTAATTAAAAATTTTTATTTTTCACAAAATTTTCTATTTAACTACTAATAATTTTTTAATAATAAATGAATTAATAAATTGATCAAGGATAATTTTTAAGAAAATATATTAATATAAAAAACTATAAGTATAGTTATTACACAATTATTTAAAAATTAAATTTGGAAATTAATTTTTTACAATGAATAATTAAGAATAGTTGAAAAGCTTATTCGATTTTTAGTTAAAAACTGGACCAAATACAAATAAAATATTTATAGAATGTCATATATTATTCCAAGAAATATTGTAAACAAATCAAATAACTTTGATAACATTTCTTAGAAAACATTCTTAGGAATGACATTCTTGAAACTCGCACATTATTAAGAAGGCTTAAGTGCAATTTTAGTCCCCTAACTTTTACCAAGGTCTCAATTTGGTCCCCTAACTTTTTTTGTTACAGTTTTGATCCCCTAACTTTTCAAAAGCTCTCACCGTTAGTCCCCATCCATTTTCCACCGTTATTGATGACGTGGCAAGCTGAGTTGGCACCATGATGTGGCAAAAATATCTGAGGTAGACTAAAAACAGACCATTATGCAAACAACTATCAATATCTTGATCAGAAAGTGAAAAAACACAGAAAAGAAATTGGGCAATTCTGGTAGCGGAAGAGGTTGCGGTATAGCAGAAGAGGACCAGTGATCGGAACCGCCCAATGAGCGAGAGTGAAGAGAACAGTGAGGCGACGCCGGCGACGAAGAATTGTCGGAAAAGCGCAAGCCGACATCGTAAGAAAATTACCGGCATTGCCATTGCCATGAGCAGAAGGAGAATTAGAGGAAGAAGTAGGAGGAGTGGAAGAGATCTAAGAGGATGATGATTTGCGAGAAACAACACGAAACAGCTTGGCTATTTCTTGGGTTTTGGTTAGTTTCTACAAAATTTCCAAATTGAAAATGGTTTTATATTATATTTGAACAAGTGAATACATATAGTCCCCAACACTTCATCTTCTTCATTCCAACTCTTCACCTTCTTCATTAAGTCTTCATCCTTTTCGTTCCAGCACTAGGGTTTCGCGTTCCACTTTTCTGTGTAGCCCAATTTCTTTTATGTGTTTTCTCACTTTCTGATCAAGATATTGATAGGTGTTTGCATAGTGGTCTATTTTTAGTCTACCTCAGCTATTTTTGACACATCATGGTGCCAACTCAACTTGCCACGTCATCAATAACGGTGGAAAACGGATGGGGACTAACGGTGAGAGCTTTTGAAAAGTTAGGGGACCAAAACTGCAACAAAAAAAGTTAGGGGACCAAATTGAGACCTTGGTGAAAGTTAGGGGACCAAAATTGCACTTAAGCCAAGAAACTTTAACTTCGTTAACAGTAAAAAACCAATCTATCTATACTATATAACAAAACAATGTTTTGCTTTGACACGTGTCGCATTTTTAGACAAAGTTCATTCCTCTCTCTTCACCAATAGTTGACATCTGTATTTTTTTTTTCCTGCCTGAACTTTAAGTTTTGGGCCTCAAACAAAAGCTTGCTTCCATCAAGTCTCCCCCAAATTTAAACTTCCAAAAATTGACAATTTTNACCAAATTGAGACCTTGGTGAAAGTTAGGGGACCAAAATTGCACTTAAGCCTATTAAGAATAAAAAATTAATCCATGTATCAAATTCCCCTAAATATTTTAATCTCCCAAGCGTTGAAAGGGGAGGGAAAAGTGGCAAGATATTTTTAAGGGTAAATTATAGTTTGGTACCCTATTCTATGGATCATTTCATTTTGATACTCTGTTCTTTCAAAAGTGACATTTTAGTCCCCTGTTCTTTGCACTGTTAACACTTTGGTACCTTAACAAAGATAGAACAAAATAACAAATAGTGAAAGAACAAGGTATCAAAGCGAAATCGATCCATATAACAAGGTACCAAAGTGTTAACAATGCTAAGAAAAGGATACCAAAATGTCACTTTTGAAAGAACAGGGTACCAAAGTGAAATGGTCCAAAGAACATGGTACCAAAGTGTCACTTTTAAAAGAACATGGTACCAAACTGTCACTTTTGAAAGAACAGGGTACCAAAGTGAAATGGTCCAAAGAACATGGTACTAAAGTGTCACCTTTAAGAGAATAGGGTACCAAAGTACAATTTACCCTTTTTTTTTTTTAATAATAGCCAAGGAAGTGTTCAATATTCCCCGTTAAGGTTCATAGTTATTTACTCTTGTCTTTTTTTTTTTTTTNATAGTTATTTACTCTTGTCTTTTTTTTTTTTGATACACCACAATCCTATCTCTAAGAAGCAGATTAGAAGGCCTAAGATTCCAACTCTTGGAAAGATAATGAAAGAGATGTGCATCCCCTCTTAGACATGATGTCATTCCACTAGAAAAAAAGGAGTTGATATCCATAATGAGCCTTCTTTCGTCTGTGTCTCCAAAGCCATTGCGAAACCTATTAGCCAAATGAACAGAGGGAAACACCAAATAACATGAATCCTGAAAGGATAAACTGACTTTGATGAAGACATCCCTTAAAAAAATGAGAACATCCTTGTCTTTGTTTCTTGTTTCCCAGATGGTGTCAAGAGTGACAAATTGGTCGTCGGAATGGCAATGTCATTTTGAAGGAGAAAGTATGGTTCCAACTCTAATGTAGCTTAATATTGGCAAACAATTATTATTATTTTTTTTGGCCACGATGGCAAACAATTATTTTTGTCCAAGAATTTACATTAATTTTCAATTTTATTTCCAATAGTTATTTATAACCAATTTTATCTTAAAAGTTTCATATTTTAATAGATTTTATTGTTTACTTTCATTTTAATCAAATATTAATGACAAATTCTATATGTTAATGACATGTAATGTAAAATTAATAGTAAAATAAATTCATTCTAACTCAAATAGAAAAACACGATAAACTCTGTCATTAATTTATTAACAGTTAGTCAAAAGATAAAATTAACCATAATGTGAAACTTTGAAGACAAATTGACAATAAACAAACATTGGGGACCAAATGAAAATTGATGTAAAGTTTAAGGAAAAAAGCTCATGAACTTTTGCATCCTGTTTAACAACACTCAAAATAAATCGTGACTCTTCCTTGTCTATGTTGTCGTTTCGAGCATAAATCATGGTCTTATCTATTAAGCTATGCGTTGGGATTTGCATGGTTGATAGCACATAAATAACTCATAATTTTTAAAACTTTAATGTGTTTATTTGTGTAGAAATTATGGCTTTTACCCTATTGTTTGAATTATATTATAGTTTTTAGTGTATTCTTGAGTAAAGATTATGGCCACTTTTTGTTAATATTTGCTTTACACTTTATCACCCTTAAATAACTCATTAATCGTCATGGTCCATTTTTTTTTTCAAGTAAAAATCATGGCACCTAAGCTTGATAGGTAGGAGCTAATTTTTGCTTGAATAATTTAATGATGCGCAGAAATTGAGGGTGATCATTGAATATATATGTTTGTATAGGAGAAGAAAGAGATTTTAGAAAAGACACTTACTAACTAAAATAATGATAATTTAATATGCAACAAAATCTCGTGAACTTTTGCATTCTGTTTAACAACACTCTGATAACTCGTGACTCCTCCTTGTCTATTTTGTCATTTCAAGAATAAATCATGGGCTTATCTATCAAGTTATCCGTTGAAATTTTGCATGGCTAACGACTCATAAATAACTATGGATTTTGTAATACACTTGCTTGTTTAGCAAACAAGATTTTGGCTAAATGACTTTAATATAATCTCCATTAGTTATCATCCACTTTGCTCTTTAAAATTTAAGCGTTTTGTATATAACTCATTATATTTTATTCCCTAGATTATGCATATCAGACTCTTCTAATCGCATCGCATCGCNTATGTGTGATATGTTATAATATAAGTCTATACGTGTGATTATAAATTTTTCTTAGTCTACCGAGAAAAAAAAGTCAAAGAAAAAGAGTAACCAACGTGGTAGACATACTCTAGGCCACGTGTCCTCCATATGTGTTGATACGATCTCATTGGTTTGACAGATAGATGAGGTGATAGGAGTTTTAATTTACAAAGAGAGAATGGAGAAACGCTAAAAATGGCATCAATGGCTACAAACGGAACCTGATCCTCTATCTTTAATATTTGTTTCATTTTAGTCCTCACATTTATAATAAGTGATTTGATAAAGAGAAAAATAAAAATTTTCAATCTTCAAAAGAAAAATCAACAATAAATTTATTTCATTTTGGTGCTCAAACTTAAAATAAGTAATTTGGCAAAGTGAGAAGAAAACTCTTTCATTCTTTGAAAGAGAAATCCACGATAAATTTATCTTCAATTTCAATTTGTAACTAAATATAGTTTGAGAACCGAGATTGAGATTAAGATCATAATCTCTCTTCTCATAAAACTAAATCAACACCACCAAAAATCTTTGAGAACGTTGATGATAAGTTTTCTATTAGGTCTTGCTTCTTGTGAATCTTTGCAGATCCAAGATTCAATAGTTTTTCAGCTGCAATCATTTCATCATTCTCATAATCCTTTCTATTTGTAGCTTCATTTTTCTCTTCACTCTCAGTCATTTCATCACTTGGATTAAAATATATCTTTTTGTCGTTCAATTATTGGCATTTTGGCTGAAAATGAAGATCTTTCTTTTTCACACTGTCAACACATAAGTGAGAAATAATCAATTTCAACTATCTAGATTAAAAATAATGGTAGAAATTAGATAAAATTGCATTTTGGGACTAAAAAGGGACAAAAATTTAGTTTGATGATCAAAATGAAACTAGGATCAATATAAAACTAACCCCATAATTTCGAGACCAAAATGACCATTTAACAAAAAAAAAATATTTATAAGAGCAAAGAAGAGAAGAAGAAGTTGAAATGAATACGTACCCAACCAAACCCAATATCGTTGAATTGGGTTTACTTAGGAGGATTGAAAGATAATGAGATGAAGAAGAAGAACATGAAAGATTGTCAACACCTTTTCTGTGGGCTTCTTCTACTACATACAAAAGCAACTCTTCCTTCTACTCCAGCAGTGCCATCCAAGTATCCAACCAACACTTTTTTTAAATAATACACGAAAAAGAAAGTATTTAGATGAATATCCTAGACAAATAATTATCTTATCTTAATCTTCTACATTTTAAGCATTTGCCTACACACGTGTCGCCTCCTCATCAAAAGTTGCCAAATTCTTTTGCTGAAATGGTGACACGTAGCCAATTTCCCTTTCAAATTTCTTCTCCCGCCATTTGCTATGATGAACGGTTCAGATTTGCTCCTCAGAAAAATGTAATGAACGGTTCAGATCTGCTCCACCCAATTCATTTCCCCATTCCTCATTTCTTCCGCCATTTCTCATTTCCATCCTCCCCATCTCACCGTCTTCTTCTTCTCCTCTCCCATCTCCCAACACTGCTTCGTCCTTCATGTCACCGGCGACGGTAGTGTCTTTGACGACAAGATCGACCCATCCCTCTTCGCTCCATCTCCTCCACCACTCTCCGCCACGAAACCCTCTTTCTCCTCCACTCACCGGAAAAGGTGCCACGACAGTGCCGTTCCTTCTTCTTCTTCTCCCCTCCAAATTGCTCGAGGTATGTCAATCTCCCTTCTTCTCCATCGCCGATTCTGTAATTTTTTAGGGTTTACAGAGTTCGAGCCAAGTTCAATTTGGGGTTTGTAATTGTTCTTTCAATGATGTTGTTTTCGATTTTGGGTGTGATTTTCGGTAATTTTGTTGAAATAAGATCAAAAAGGAAAATTTCCTTGAACTACTTTGTTGTCTTCGATGATGATGTAGCCTTGGTTGCCTCCCTTGCTGTTTTTAATTTGTAACACTTTCCTGTTATTTTTTTTGTTTCTTTTCGTTTTGGTCCTTTTTGTCATTGTGGTGCTTGCTTGGTTGGGTTTTGTTCATCTTCACAGGTTCCAGTATTTTCAAATCTCTAAACCACGACCCAAATCCATCATCACGAACTGAAATCGCTCTCAGATTCAGAAAATTCAGTGCTTGATGTTGTGAGAAAGGAAGCAGAGAACTGTGATTGTCCTCAAGGTACTGTTTCACTTGACTCACTCAGTCTTTTGTTGTGGTTTAGTTGGATGAATGATATTTTTGGTAATTTTAGGATAATGATTTTTATTTTATTTCTTAGTTTTGGTTTTGTGACTCTTAATTTTGAGAGAACTGCTGCAAATCTGCTTTTTGAGAGCAAATAGGAAGTTCTAGAAACTCTCAGGCAAAAAAAAAAGGAAGTTCTAGAAACTCTGCTTGCTACATCAATTGAAATATTTGTTTGCAAATAAAAAGAAATTTGTCATGGTAATTTTAGAAAAAAACATCAGATGGATTGTAAGGACCTTGCATGATTAAAAGTTGTTCTTTTCTTTTTTAAAATGTGTTCCTTTAATTATTGCTTCAATGACTAGCACATCTTTGCTTCGATTGAATTGGCATCTTCTCAGTTTCTTATTATAACTAGCAGGTTGACATTTAAGCTTTGGGTTTTAATTAGCTAAAGATTTCTTGATCTTGCACCTGTAATAATCAATTTGTCTGGACAATTATACATGATATGTGGTTCTCTGCGTTGATTGCTATTTGCTGGGCTAGTGCATGTTTTCTTATCAAATGCATTAATGATCTCTAAATGTTTTCCTCACCTTAACAGAAAAATCCCTATTTTCCTCTGCAGCCACTATTTGTTCAAGCTCTTTTTGATTGGAGATTCTGGTGTAGGAAAATCATATTTCCTTCTGAGGTTCGCTGTAAGTTTTGAGTCTTTCCTTTTTCTTCTTCATTCTCATATAATTAAGGAATTAATTGGTGAAATTTTCTGAAGAACTAGAGAATGGGAGATTCACCAATGGTGCATTGCTTCATTGTATAGTTTGTCTGAAATTTTGTAATCATTAATTGTTATTATAGGAGCCGAAAGCTGCAATAGCTCATATATATTGCTGGAAGCTTCATTGACATCACATTTTTACACTTCTAAACTTTTTTCTTCGTTTTTCTTTTCATAAATACCTGTAGATTTTGTTGTACTTTAATGTCTTGGAAGCTTTAATTTGTACCTTATTGTTTTGATTAGTAATTCGATCAAGAAATATGATTGCGACGGCTTTCTGTAGGATGTGGATCAAGACTAAGTGGAGAGACATTGATGGATATTGCTACATTTTTATGGTTAACAATGACACTTTATCTGAATTATTTGCAGGTGATTGAGTATATTCAGTATTTACAAGAGAAGGTGCATAAGTATGAAGGTGCAAGTTCTACACTTCTATTTTAATTAACAAGTTTTTTAAACTTACAAACTTGAAAAGAACTTATGAGAAGTCTAATATCATAGGTGGTAGAGTACAAAAACTGTTGTCTGCTGCAAGCTTTGGTTGAGTTGTTTATTTGATTAAATATGTTTGTTTATTTACTTGCTCTGGATTATCTGACCAACATTGCTTCCTTCCTTAACTTTGGTAGCACTGTTGAGTTGTTTTAGCTAATTAAAATTAAAGTGTGTTGCCGGTATTGAGTAAAAATCTCATATTCTCAGGTGTCTCCTACTTTTATAGCTGCTGAAATCAAGTTGCTTGCCACTTACCCAGACAAGTTAGGTATGGAACTGATGATAGATTGTAATTGTAATTGCTGCTTGATTGTAGTGATTTTAATAGGTTTGAGTTTTATATGATGAGTGTATGGACTGATTTGGTGGTTTCTTTATTTGCTAATATAAGTGATATAGGATAGATGAGGAGTGTATGGACTGAAGGAACTCCAAAATGAGGTTGATGCTGCTGATGTAGCTTTGAGAAGGTTAGAATTTACTCATCCAGCTTTTTATGTTTCTATTATCCTTGAATTCTGACAAGTTTTACTTCTTCATAGTTCCTTCTTGATTCAAGTTGAGGGAAGAAGAGGCTGCACAGGCTGACAGTGTACAAGAGCAGATTAATGAAATTAGAAAGATGGCCAATGAGGTATGCAGATTTTAGCTCTTTTATTGTATATTGTTTTGTATTGTTAAATTGGAGATTTCTTTACATTTCTTCATAAACTTGAACGTTTGAATTTAAGTGGTTTTTCTTTGGTCAATTTTTTCTTAACATTGACTTGCCCTATTGGAGGGAGATTTTTACAAGAATTGAGGAGAGACTTTCTCCACCTACTTTGAAGAAAAAAGACATTGGAAGCTCATTATTTGTAAGATTTCATCATCAATTCTCCAACGTTCAAATCTTGGCCTAAGATTTCTAATCCCCTATATATATATATATATCAAGCCCCCTATATATATCAAGGGTTTTATTTGCATATATTCATCTTTTCTATTTTCCTCCTTAAACATTTATAGAAGACTAAATTATATTGTGATTGATTGACTCACTCCGTCAAATATATATCGAACTAGAAGACTGAGTTATATTGTGATTGATTGACTCACTGTAAATTGTTTATTACTTTTACTATAGGGTCAGAGCAGTGACAATGCAAATTCAAAAGGATGAATCAACTGACATGGTGTGGATTGATTTGTTTTTAATCCAAAGCAGCACAATTTTTCCCATTGGAATAACTGGTGGAGATATTAATTGAAGCTTGATAGGTCCATTTATTAGACTGCTCTTACGAAATCATCCATCACTCAAGTAGAACATTTGTATTTGTATATACTATATTTTGGATATTTTAGATGGATGATGTATCATTTAATGTGTTAAAAGTTTTATTCCTTCTTAATTAAATAATTAGCCTTCCTTTTGTTACACTAAACGTCTTCGAACTACATCGACAGCTTTAATTATGTAAATAGCTTAACATTACTGTAAATGGTATCATATGATAACAATTTGTTAATTTGCGTCAATTTTCTTACACTCCCAAATGCATAGAGAAGTAGCTTAAATATGGCGTTCTAAAATATTAACTGAAGTTTTACAGGATACCCTCCTCGGACACTCTCCAGGATTGGCGGATACCTTCCACCCGGATGGTAACACCGACTACCCCTCCTCGGACACTCTCCAGGATTGGCGGACACCTTCCACCCGGATGGTGACACCGGTTATCCCTCCTCGGACACTCTCCACGATTAGCGGATACCTTCCACCCGGATTGTAACACTGATTACCCCTCCTCGGACACTCTCCAGGATTGGCGGATACCTTCCACCCGGATTGTAACACTGATTACCCCTCCTCGGAAGGTATCCGGGCGGAAGGTATCCGCCAATCCACAAGACCAGTTAAGGAGTGCCATTGAGACATATACTTAGCTACTTGCTATTTATCAAGTATAAAAAAAAGCATTTGGTTCTGGGAAGAGGCTATATAAGGTTTGTTGGTAGTATCAACTTACACTGATTCGTTTATTAATCTGAAATTTCAGCTTTTATTCTTGGCACTAATATTGTTTGAGCTAGCTGCATATGGTCTCATGAAATTTCAGCTTTCTATTTTTTTTTGTCATTTTCTTTAAAATATTTACAAGTTGCAAGAGATACTTGGGGATGAGAATAAATCAACAACCATTATATGTTTTATTTTGGTAGAAGCAGATGCAGGCTTTTTGGATGTGTAATATATGCAAAACTGCTATACTTGTCATCTTTTAGTTTCTAATCATAGGTACTGTCTACCAAACTTTAGTTTTATGCAAACCTAAATTATTTCTGTATGAATTACCAATACTGTCTATCAAGCTTTGGTTTTGTATTGCTATTAATATTATATGTGAAAAGTATTTTAATATTTATGTTATCAATATATGCGTGTTGATATGTACTAAAACGAGAAAAAACCCGTGCGAACGCACGGGTCACATACTAGTTAATAATATAAACGACATTATTTTTTATTAAAGGTAAAATTTTACGTTGCACAAAAAGTGAGATCTATATTCTGTTTTCTGATAAGTATGATCGTGACAAGTGGCATTAACAAGATATGGTAAGTGCTTACAAAAATATCTGAACTTATAAATTCGATTCAGAGAGCATTCATAAATAATTTGCATTAATTTGGATGGTTCGAAAAAGAAATAGCAGAGTCGTACTTATGTAGTTAAAAAAAAATATATATGTTTTTCTTTGTCAATTATTGTAATGAATTTTGAAAGTGCACCAAAAAATGTCCCTTCATGTTTGGTTTTTCTTGTCCACCACTAAAGAGTTAAGTAATGAGGTACGCACTTTACCTTCCTCGTTTCTTACAGTGGGACTGGGAGTTAAATTTAATTATTTTGGGTCATAGCAGGTGAGTTTTCATTTTTCATTTATGAAAAATACTAATAACTAATAAGTGGGATTTTTTAAACAAAATCTAACAAGTGAGATAAAAAAAAACTTATTAATGAAATTAATAAAGCAATAACAAAGTCATGAGAATTTTATATGTATAAAAATTACAAATAAAATTTAGGATAAATTACAATTTGGTATCCTGTTTTATGGACCGATTTCACTCTGGTACCATGTTCTTTCAAAAGTGACACTTTGGTACCCTATTCTTTGCACCGTTAACATTTTGATACCCTGTTTTTCAAAAGTGACATTTTGGTACCTTGTTCTTTGCACAGTTAACACTTTGGTACCTTGGAAAAGATAGAGCTGGGTAACAAATCGTGAAAGAACAGGGTACCAAAGTGAAATTAGTCCATAGAACAAAGTACCAAAGTGTAATTTATCCTAAAATTTATAATTGAGAGAACTTTATAATAAAAACATGGCAAAAGACCTCTTGGTGCCCCTAACGTTTGCGGTCAGTTTCAGTTATGCCCCTAACGTTTGTTTTATATCAGTTATGCCCCAAACGTTTCACATTGTTGTCAATTATACCCTAACCTCAATTTTTTTGGGTCAAAGTCCTATTTTGGTCCCTCAAATTTGCTCAAAGTTCCATTTTGGTCCCTCAAGTCTTCGGCGAACTTTTGGGTGAGATACACGGCAACTTCGACGACTACGAAAACTCCTAATCCAAGGTTTTTTGACCTTCTGAGTTCAATGTTGGCCTCCATTTTGTGAAAAAATGACTGACTAGCCGCCAAAAAATTACATAGTCATTGAAAAATTTACACAATCGCCGAAAATCATATTTTCGGTCGTTTGTTCGCAAAATTCAGGTCACTAATGAACTTAGGAGGTCAAAAAATCTTGGATAAGGAGTTTTCGTAGTCGTCGGGGCCGCCGTGTATCTCTCCGGAAAGTTCGCCGGAGACTTGAGTGACCAAAATAGGACTTTGGCTCAAAAAAATTGAGGTTAAAGTATAATTGACAACAATGTAAAATGTTGGGAGCATAACTGATATAAAACAAACGTTTGGGACATAACTAAAACTGATCACAAACTCAAGAGGCACAATAGGTCTTTTACCTAAAAAGATATAAAGAAAAATTATCTAAAAGTTTCTTTGACTAACATCCTAAAGAGTTATGACATTGATTAAGAGTTTACTTTAAAAGAAATAATAATTCAAGTTACGATTTTTTTAAAAGAAAATAGTTATTTTTTAAAATTTTTCGAAAACTAAACACTTTATTTTAAAACCCTGTAAAAAATAAAAATCCTTATTTTTGTAACCAAAGAAGCTCAAGGCTTTTTTTTTTTTTACAAGAAAGGAAACACAAGGTTGATGCCTTAAATATAAGAAGATATGAATAGTAAATATTATTTTGTATTTTAAAGGAAATATATATTAAAAATAATATTTAAAAAGTTAGCTCTATGCCAACTTTGGATTCTTTTTTGGAGAAAGAAAATTATGTAGAGTTTTTGTATTAATTATAAATTTTAATTACATTTTCTTTGTTTTCTGATCGATTATTAAAAAAAAATGTGTTTAATATTTTCTCTTTATTATAATTTATAGTACAAAATATTTTTACTATGTGTCAAATATTTATTGAAAAACCTTAACTTTGTTTTTTTTCCACCTTTTGCCAGTAATTTAGAAATAGTTCTTCCTTTTATCTTTTATGTTTTTTTCCCTATTCTTTTAAAGCCTTTCCAAAACTTTAAGGGGTTGTTGGAGGTCATTTTTCTGTCATTTTTATTTTTGCATTCTTATAAAAAGAAATAAGATAAGATTTCCGTCTCTTTTAGTGGTGATTTTTATAAAAAAATTATTTTTAATCTAGCTTTTTTCGTAAAAGAGTCTACTCTTATTCTAGATCAATTTAAATAAAATTTATGCTAAAAATTTTCACTCATTTCTCATATGGGTAAATTACACAGAAGGTCCCTGTGATTTGACCCATTTTCAGAAAGGGTTCCTGTGGTTTAAAAAGTGACAAACAGGGGCCTTGTGATTTGCTCCGTTAACAAAAAGGGTCCCGACATCCAAAATTTAACGGAAATTTTGGCTAAAATACTATTTTAAGACCCTAACTATTAAATTTTATGCGTTTAACTCCCTATTTGTATGAGAGGACTTGAACACAACCAAAAAAAAAAGTTTTATGGTTATGAAAAGAAAATTTTACACCATTAAACTCACACTCAAAACTCACCGTATCACTCCCTTCTCCCCAATTTCTACCTCTTTCTCTCAATCTCCCAACTCCTTCTTTTCCTCTGCTTCAACAAACCCTCGATGACCCATGTACTTGGTGATGGGTTGTCCAACAACCAAAACTTAATCAGTTTCGAGCAACCAAATTGTCCTGGAACCACGGTAACATCACTTTGAATGGCAATGGCCTCAACTTCCCGGTTCCGATGAAGCTTCGTGGTGACTTGGCGAGACTCAATTTCCTTAACCTCCGACACCAAGGTTCATCTCTCGATGACTACAAGCCTCTGCATCCCTCCGTTTTTGCAAAGCTTCAAACCATTTGCGAAGGATTGGTTGATCTCCAGAAAAAGCCCAAGCCCGACAAAACTAAAAGCGAGGAGAATATTTGCAAGGTGGAGGCTGCGTCGTCGTCGGAGATGGAGAGCGAGGAGTCTGCGGGTTCGGGTTCTTCTCCTTTGTCGGGACCCATCTTATGAAATCCGTCGTCCTTGTTCTAAAATTGCTATTATATAGAAATTGTATTCAAAGTTTTGTATAATATGATCCAAACATTGGAAATTTGGTTCTTGTTCGAAGGGTTTCTGGGTTTTTTTTTTCAGAAAGTTGCAGAAATGTCTTTGTGGGTTAGGGTTCAAATTGCAAAGTTTTGTATAAAACTTTTTTTTTGTTGTTGTGGTCAAGACCTCTCATACAAATAGGGACCACAAGGCTCCTCTTTGTCACTTTTTAAACCACAGGGACCCTTTCTAAACATGGGTCAAACCACAGGGGCCTTCTATGTAATTTACCCTTCTCATATTGATAGAAGAGTTTATAACATCTATAATTTTAAAAAATGTTATTCTTTTAATATGCAAAAAATATAATAATAATACTTTTTTTACAACACCAAAAATAGTAAAACGTTTAATCCCTATTCATCCTACAAACATAATCAATTGAGCTTATATTTTATTAAATTTATATGAGCAACAATATTTTTTAAATTTTTTTTCTAGATCATAATGATTAAGGATCCCCCAAGAGTTTAGAAAGTGGTTAGAGTGAGTTATAACTCTTTTATCATTTCTTAGCCTTGACACAAGGTATATGTTCATTTACGAGTTTCAGAAAGTACACACACATTTTCTTGACCCTTATTCTCTTTGAATTCTTCTTTCTTTCAAATCTATTATTGACTTTAATATCAGAGTTACAATAAGAAATTCAATCTCACTGTTTCCTCATGAAGGATTATCACGTTTTGCTATCCCATCTCCTTTTGATATTTTGTAACTTTGTCATATAATAATATAATTTGTTTGATCTATTGAATGTATAGTTGAAATTTTTTTATGTCAAAAAGAAAAAAGAACTAGAATATTAAAATTTAACATTTACCAATGTCAAAAACAAGTGCTTTCATTTTGATTAAAAAGAAATTAATCTAAGAAAAAGCTTAAATATTCTCATACTCGAAAAGAAAGCAAAAACAAAATCATTGGTTCTAGTTCCTATTCATATCCTTTTTGATAATGCCTATTCAAAATAGTGATGGATCAAAAACTCCATCTATATAAGCAACTTTTAATAATGATGATTTGATATATATATCTTTAAGGTTAAAGCGACTGGTTGATTGAGAAATTTAGTAATATAATATATACTAGACAAACAATTCAATCCTTGAAAGATTATGAAGCTGACAATTTAGTCTTTGAAAAATTAAAATACATATTTAGTCTATAAAAGATCAAAATGATACATTATTTTATCATTGAAAGATTAAAATGATATATTATTTAGTCCATAAAAATGACTAATTATTATATTGTTTTGATCTTACAAGAACTAAATTGTATATTTTAATATTTCAGAGACCAAATTGTCAGCTCGATGATTTTTTAAGGATCAAACTATTAGTTTACTCTATAAAATATTATTGAAGGTAAGACATTAACTATATATACAAAATGCAAAAGCTAGTCGGTTTTTATGTTCACTATGCTTTAGTGCAAACATTAGGTATAGTATGAACTCCTAAATTTAGTGTTTTATGATCTCTTGAAGCAGATATCCATTATTGTCCAATAAAATTATATTTAAACATTGTCTATCATTATTTTTTTACCATTCTAATTTAGGTTATGAGCTGGTTAAAAATTTAAATTAATATTCTATTTCGATATAAAAGTCAAGCCATTAGCCATATTAAAGTATTTTTCTATTATTATTTATAGTTAATGTTGTTAATGAAAATGTAATACTGAGTTCTTTCTCGAAAGTATTATTAAGACTAATTTGAAATATCATAAAAATATATAAAATGAGTCATAAATAAATGGAAGATAAGTGATCAATTTGAAATCTACTCCATATATAAAGGATCAGTTTGAGACTTTGGCCTTTTTAATTCTAGAGGAAAATATGTAGAGGAAACTTACTATTTGGTCCCTGCATTTTCGAAATAGACTATTTGGTCCCTCAAAAATTAGAAATGTCAACTTGTTAGTCTTTGTAGCCTATCTCCGTTACTAACATTGATGACCTGGCCGTTAAGTACACATGTAACATGTTAAATACCATATATTTAACTATTTGGGACTACCTAGGGTTTGAGATTTTGAGAATGATTAAATAGTTCATGTCTTATGGAAGCTTCACATGTAATACAAATATTTGGGTCTGACTTAATATTAGGCCGGTTTAATTGTGTTTTTTGGTCCGGTTTGATTAATTTAAGTGATTAGAATGTCAAAGTGGCATTTAACGGTGTTATGTAAACATTTAATGTTTGATAGTTGACGATTATAAAAAAAAGGGACTAAACAATTGACATTTTTAATTTTTGAAGGATCAAATAGTCTATTTAAAAAAAAAATCAAGAATCAAATAGTAAGTTTCCACGAATATTTATCATAGTGAAAGTTATTTGAAATCTTTACGGTTGAACAATTGACTACATTCTCCATTATAGTCCATACTGGTATTTAATTAGGCAACCGCGGCATTCACCAATACCCATTGTAATAAGTGTAATCTTATGTCAGAAACAACCATCTCTGCATATTAACTTCTCACCACCCACTCGGTGCCTTCTTTCACCTTTTTCACTCTCTGAATTCTGCATTCTGCATTCATTCACGAAACAACCACCGACTTCATTAAATAATCATCCATCTCTATTCACTATGCTATTCATTTCCCACACTACAATGCAACAACATCTCAAGCTTTCCTTTTAAACCCCTCCTAATTTCTATTCTCCTTCTTCTTCTTCTAGCATGTAAAATGGCTGACACCCTAATTAGAAAGATGGGTTTCATTCTAACAAGCTACATTCTCTTCTTCACTTTCATTCTCACTCTCTCTTTCTATGCAAATGCCCAATTCGTGAAGAAAACTTACATCGTTCAAATGGACAAATCCTTGATGCCTAAAACCTTCTCAACCCACCTCGATTGGTACTCCTCCAAAGTAAAATCAGTGTTATCCAAATCCCTCGACACAGAAGAAGAAGAAAAAGAAGGAGAACAGAGAATCATCTACAATTACCAGTCCGCCTTCCACGGCGTCGCGGCGAAACTAAACTCCGACGAAGCGGCGAGGCTAGAAAAAGAAGACGGCGTCGTCGCGATTTTCCCAGAAACGAAGTACCAACTCCACACCACAAGAAGCCCCATGTTCCTCGGGATCGACCCATCACAGAGCAAGAACACATGGTCGGAAAAAATGGCGGTTGCCGGCGACCATGACGTCATCGTCGGAGTTTTAGACACCGGGATTTGGCCGGAGAGCGAGAGTTTCAACGACACAGGGATGAAACCCGTTCCTTCTCGCTGGAAAGGAGCCTGCGAAACTGGACGAGGCTTCAGAATTCGTCACTGTAACAAAAAAATCGTGGGTGCTCGAGTTTTCTATCATGGGTATGAAGCCGCCGTGGGTAAAATCAACGAGCAAACAGAGTTCAAATCGCCGAGAGACCAAGACGGTCACGGGACTCATACGGCGGCGACGGTCGCCGGATCTCCGGTTGGTGGGGCTAATCTTCTAGGCTATGCATATGGCACGGCGAGAGGAATGGCTCCGGGAGCGAGAATCGCGGCTTATAAGGTGTGTTGGGTTGGTGGGTGTTTTAGTTCTGATATTCTTGCTGCTGTAGATAAAGCTGTGGCTGATGGGGTTAATGTTTTATCAATTTCTCTTGGTGGTGGAGTTTCATCTTATTCTAGAGATAGTTTGTCTGTGGCTGCATTTGGGGCTATGGAGAAGGATGTTTTTGTTTCTTGTTCTGCAGGGAATGCAGGGCCTGATCCTGTTAGTTTAACCAATGTGTCTCCTTGGATTACTACTGTTGGAGCTAGCACAATGGATAGGGATTTTCCGGCTAATGTGAAGCTTGGAAATGGAAGAATTATGACTGGGGTTTCACTATTTAAAGGGAAGAATGTGCTTTTGAGTAAGAAGCAATACCCTGTGGTGTATTTGGGTGGGAATTCTAGCAGCCCTGACCCGAGATCTTTGTGTTTGGCTGGGACATTGAGTCCTAAGCTTGTTTCCGGGAAAATCGTGATTTGTGACCGGGGAATTAGCCCTAGAGTGCAAAAAGGTCAGGTGGTGAAAAAGGCAGGAGGAGTGGGAATGATTCTTACTAACACTGAGGCTAATGGTGAAGAGCTTGTTGCAGATTGTCACCTCCTTCCGGCGGCTGCTATAGGCGAGAAGGAAGGTAATGAAGTGAAGCGTTATGCCTTGATGAACAAGAAAGCTTCAGCGAATCTTGAGTTTCTGGGTACGAGGTTGGGGATTAGGCCATCTCCTGTGGTGGCAGCCTTCTCATCAAGAGGGCCTAATTTTCTTACACTTGAGATTTTGAAGCCTGATTTGGTAGCTCCCGGTGTGAACATTCTTGCTGCGTGGAGCGAGGTTATTGGACCCTCGAGTTTGCCAACCGATCGCCGGAGGGTGAAGTTCAATATACTCTCTGGAACTTCCATGTCATGCCCACATGTAAGTGGGGTGGCTGCTTTGATTAAAGCAAAACACCCAGATTGGAGTCCAGCAGCTATAAAATCTGCCTTGATGACCACAGCTTATGTTCATGACAATACCCTAAACCCTCTCAAGGATGCCTCATCGGCTTCATCTTCAAGCCCTTATGACCATGGGGCAGGACACATCAACCCCAGAAAAGCCCTTGAACCGGGTTTGATCTATGACATCGAGCCACAAGACTACTTCAATTTCCTATGCACACAGAAGCTAACCCAACCCCAGTTGGGGGTTTTCGCTAAATACTCGAACCGATCTTGTAGTAGGCGCCCTCTTGCAAGCCCTGGGGATTTGAATTACCCTGCTATCTCATTGGTTTTTCCCGAGAAAACAGCTATTTCGTCGATGACCCTTCGCAGAACTGTCACCAATGTTGGCCCTGCAAACTCCAAATACCATGTTATGATATCGCCTTTCAAAGGCGCTTCTGTGAAAGTTGAGCCAGAGACCTTGAATTTCACCAGAAAACACCAGAAGCTGTCCTACAAGATCACCTTCACTACAAAGTCTAGGCAAACGGGTCCTGAGTTTGGAGGTCTGGTTTGGAAGGATGGTGTGCACAGGGTGAGAAGTCCAATTGTTATAACATGGCTGCCACCCATGTGAGTTTTCACTTATAGTCTAGCTAGCTAGCTAGCTCTTGCAAGTTCTGTCTTATATATATAGAACTTGCTCAGTTTGCAATAAGCTATTTTTATGCACTTTTTCCTAGTCCACCACCAGTTTTCTAGTAGAAAGAAAACGCTTGCTTGCTTGCTTGTTGTTATCTGCTTTCAATAATGACCTTGCATGCCTCATTCATATGCAGATTCAAGCAGCAGATAGCTTGAAAAAAAAAAAAAGATTTAAGGATATGAAAATTATTGCTTCTTGATTCTCAAACATTTTGGTTTTCTTTAGCTGTTGTTTGTTTGATCAAGTGTTATGTCTAGTGCTTTTTGGATGAAGATGTTCAAGAAATTTTTAGCACAACACATGATATGATACGAGTACCTAATTTTAATTTGTTTTTCTTTTTCTTTTTCATATTTTTGGATTGTCATATATAGATAGGTGTAGATTCATTTCATTTTAGAGTGTTTTATCAGAGCTTGAAACGCAGTTACTGCTAGCATGTGCTTATCAACTACACAATAGCTGGCCTCATCAAGAATATGTGGTCCAAAAGTAGTACAAACGTCAGAGATTATTATATCTCACAGAGTCATTGGCTTTCTTGATTGAAGGCAATGGCGAATAATTTCATGCTGGATATCTCACGTACAAGGCTGCCTGCTTTCTTGAAGAAAAAAGAAAAACCAAGAGAAACTAATTATTTCTTTTGGTCCTAAAACGAAGAAAAAAAAAATTAAGGTTGGTGATGTTGATGATGCATTCATCTCTTTAAGGAATTTTTTTTATATGATCTCATCATATATATATATATCTTAGTTTTTACAAATTTATATAAATTTAGTCTTACATAAATTATGTTCTGTGTAATTTACCAAAGCATCAAAATGATCGATGAATCTTAAAGCTAGGATTAGATAAACGGTTTACCCAAATTACATTGGAAGTGATTTTTTAAAATTCCTTTAAGAATGGAAAAAGGAAGAAAAAAAACTTAAATCTGGTTCAAATATTTTAGTTTGTATGCCAAGATTGGCATTTAGAGGATAAAAAATTTAGGTCACATTCTTAAGAGATTGAATTATCAGAAAGTAGATATTTTTAAGGTCAAGTTCCATAAAACATGGACACTTCATTTTGAGGTACGACACCCATAAACACCCATCCGACACTTATATCGGTTTAAAGAAAATTTTAAATGATTTGATAACATTAATTAAATCAAATTAATAAATAGTGATTTTAACGATTTAGTTTAAATGATTTGAAAATTAATGATGTCATTTGTCACAACATTGATAATTATAAGGATAAATTACACTTTGGTACCCTGTAGTTTAACCCTATTTCACTTTAGTATCCTGTGGTTTGAAACCTGACACTTTGATATTCTGTGGTATTCTCCATTAACACTTTGGTATTCTTTGAAGTTATTTTTTAATTTTGACCATAACAAATTTTGCAAAAATTACACATTGACCCCAAATTTTTTTAAAAGTTTTCATTTTAGTCCCTAGATAATATGTATCTAGGGATCTCTTTGTAATTTTTTGAAAATTTTTGGGGTCAATATATAATTTTTGCAAAATTGTTATGGTTAAAATTACAAAATAGCTCCAAAGGGTACTAAAGTATTAATGGAGAATACCACAAGGTACTAAAATATCAGGTTTCAAATCACAAGGTACCAAAGTGAAATAGGATCAAACCACAGGGTACCAAAATGTAATTTACCTTAATTATAATATATAATTATTCCAATAACTTACTAATATACTAATAAAAAAATATTATCAATCTAATAAAAATGATTTTATAAATAATTAGAATTTGGTAATATATAATTATTCTTATAATTTACTGTTTGTCATAACTTCTTCAAATATAGCACATTTGTCATTATATTTTATAGTACGCCTTATAACATATTAGCAAGCTCATTTTGAGATATTGTAGTGAGATTTGTAATCACTTGTAATTATGATATGTGTATTACTATTAACTTTCCTGTTATTTTATGAGTAATACAATAATCTTATTCTACTTCTTATATCAAGATTATTAGAAGATAATCACTTTTATTTATTTTTGGCCTGGTAAGATAATCACTTTTAACTTACAAATGTTTTTAAATTTGTAATTGTATTAAATGTGAGGACACATATCCATCATTTAGCATGAAGCCATAGCCATTCTGTTGGGACCAAGACTCACTGCTCTTAAAAGTGAGGACACATATGACCCACTCATGTCTTATTATATATATATGCACATATGTAATCAATTTTTTTTTTGTTGAAACAAAATTATGCGGTGAAAAATACTGAATCTAGGTATGGTGGTTTATTAGTTGATGACTAGGGTAAATTGAGCAAATACTAATAACTTTTGCATTTTATTTTTTTGGCAAAGTCTTATTTTGGTCCTTCAGTTATGCTCAGTGTTCCAAATTGGTCCCCCAGTTATTTTTCATTCCATATTGGTCCCCCAGTTATGCAAAATTTGACAAAGTTAGTCCCTCTAACAGTTTCCATTCATTTTTCCGTTAAAAAAAGATTAAATTGATTTTTAACTCCTAAAAATTTAAATTCTTTACATCAAAGACCTTTTTCTCTGTAATAGAACTAAAATGTAAGAAAGAAAAAATACCTAGGGGTTTTAGTTTATTTTACACAAAAGAAGAAATACGATGCGGCGGTGTGTGTGTGAGAGAGAGAGAGAGAGAAGAGAGAGAGAGGTTGTGTTTTTTTGTGTAAAATAAACTAAAACCCCCAGATATTTCTTCTTTTTTACATTTTGGTTCTATTACAGAGAAAAAGGTCCTTGATGTAAAGAATTTAAACTTTTAGGAGTTAAAAATTAATTTTATCTTTTTTTTTTTAACGGAAAAATGGATGGAAACTGTTAGAGGGACTAACTTTGTCAAATTTTGCATAACTGGGAGACCAATATGGAACAAAAAATAACTGGGGGACCAATTTGAAACACTGAACATAACTGGGGGACCAAAATAGAACTTTGGCCTATTTTTTTTTAATAATGAGTACCCAATAACTTTTGCATCTATACATTAGATGAAGGGCGGGTCTACACACACCTCAAGACCCAATCCAAATGACAAAAACATTCTTTTAGTTCTAAAAAATTATCAATTTCATCTTAAGTTTTTTAGTCAATTTCTTTCTTAATATTTCACATTTTAATTAATTTTGTCTTTAGATCAAATTCTTTTAATAAATTAATGAAAGACTTCTTCTTATTTTTTAATCTAAGTTAAGATTTGAGTTTTTTTTATCAATTTTACATTACATGTTATCAATCACGTAGAATTTATCGATGATATTAGGCTAAAGTAATTAAGAGCAAATGATAAAATTGATCAAAATGTGAAATATTGAAAATGAATTGACAAAAAAATTGATAGTTGGTATAAAATTTGAGAGATAAAAAGAGTGCTTCTAAAAAAGAATTTTGTAACAACAATATAATTAACATATTAAAGTAGTAAATATTTAAAGATACTTGTTAAATTTAACACACATATATTTATACATACATATAAATAAATAAAATTATAATATATATATATATGAATAAACAAATACGTATATAAGTAAAGCCTAATAATTTATAATAAATTATTTTTAGATAAATAAATCAATTTATGTTATTAAAGAAATACAAAAAGTTAATAAAAAATGAAAAATAAAATTGTGGCATTGTACAAATTTACTGCCAATTGACTGACTCTTTTTCTAAGGATGGTAATCTGCAAATTTACTGCCACTTACATTTATTAGTGAAAATGTTACAAGGCCAATGATGTACAAGAAAATTGAAGAGTACAACATAACCTGTTAGCTATATATTATAGGATTTGGACATCCTATGCGTATGAGTTGTATAACTTGGATGTTTTGTCTATATGTTGTCTATATAAAATATAATTGTTGAGAAAACTGTATTATAGATTATTTTGTTGTTCAATTATTTAATTTTAGGGTAAAATACAGGAAAGGTACCTGTGGTTTGGCTTAATCTCACTTTTATGACGTGTGGTTTCAAAAGTTGCACATTAGGTACCTGTGTGTTTCGCCGTTAAACAGAAGCAGTACTTGTGTAATTTTCCGTTAAATTTTTGACGGAAAAAGTAGTACTTGTGGTTTTCAAAAGTTGCACATTAGGTACCTGTGGTTTTGCTGAAGCTTGAACTACATATTAGCTTCATATTTTGAACATTAAACGATGAAACCCAACACTCTCTTCATCTTCATCATCATGTTCTTCCTATAAACTCAACAAACCCTCATTTCTCACACACACACACACACACACATAGATATACATTAATCAGAAATCACCCGAATTATCATCTCCAAATTTCTCTGCGGATTTTGAAGCAATTTCAAAGATTTAGGGTTTCTAATTTGATTTGATGAAATTAGGGTTGTTGAAATTGCAGATCGAAGAGGGTTTCTGTAATACCCCAAGGTACCATGTTAGACATTAGACTTAGCATTTGACTTAAAAGTAAATTGTGTAGTTAATCTAGAAGTCCTTATGAGCTTGTGGTTAAATTTTGAGAGCAACCCGACAAAAAAATTTTATCCGTGTTTCATTTTAATTTTATTATAAGACACTTTTGAGTAAGAAATAATAAATTATAGATATAATATTTTTGAAAGGAAAATATATATTTNCAAAACACACAGGTACCTTATGTGCAACTTTTGAAACCACACGTCATAAAAGTGAGATTAGGCCAAACCACAGGTACCTTTCCTGTATTTTACCCTTAATTTTATATTTAATGTGTTATATATTTTTAAAAAATTATTGTTCTGTGGCATCTTGTTGGTACGATATATTTGTTACAAAAAGTTTAAATATATAAGCAAGTAAGCAACTAAAACTTTTGCAGTGAGGTAGTCATTCAAGTTTTTTTTAGCAACAGTTGTTTGTTGTAAAAAGACCCTTCAGCCGCGGTTTTTTTTTTATTTTAATAATATAGAAAAAAAATTTATTTATTTTAATACCCAGATAATTTTTTTATTTATTCAAATGGGTTACACATCTGACACACGATTTTAGTCACTCTCAACCAATCACATGGTGCCACGTAACACCAGTTGATACAAATAATTTTTTTTTTGAAAATCTAACACTAAAATCGTGTCTGGCTAGCACAATTTCATTCTGCTGACACTCTATTGCTTACTACATTTTTTTAAATTTTTTTTTTACTTTGAATCAATTTTAAAAAATTTCTTTTTTTTTTTTTGTATTTTGTTCTCTGCAGCGGCACAAACCACTGAAAATTCTATTTTTAAATTAAAACATAAAAAAATGTGTTTACTTAATTTTTTTTTAAAGAATTATTAATTATAAAATATATATTTTTAAAAAATTAAAAATTAAAAACCTAATTATCATATTTTTCATAATTATTATAACAAGGTTTTTTTATTTATTTTTTAATGCTAAATTTATTAGTCTTAGTTAAACAAAATATAATTTTTCATTTTTTTTATTAATGTAATAGATGTATTTGTTTTTTATATTTATATTATTGAACCATTTATTAATTTTTTTTTTATATATTTGTACAATGAATGAGTATATATGGTTAACATTTTATTATCTAAAATATAAAATTAAGCCAATAAAACAATAAGTTAATCTTACATATTTATAAATTCATGTATTCTTCATTCCTGATTGCACACAAACACAATACATATTAGACATAATCAACAAGTATCAAACTAAGCATAAACTACAAAGTTTGAAGAATTACCACAAGGCATCATTAACAACTCTAATAAGATATAAACTCCAATCTGACATTCAAATTCAAACTTTTGCTTTCCAAGACCTGTGAGTGTTTGCATTTTACAATTAGGTTCATTGATTGAAGAAAATAGTTTTTATTTTGGTTTTTGGGCCTATATGTCCAAATTGGGCCATCAGAAGAACACATAAATGTCAAATAATATATATATATATATGTTTATTTATTATCTTTTTGACTTGAGCGATCCTCCAAAAATTAATGTGCCTTAGAATTTCAAAAATGAAAAAAATTAATGTGCCTTAGTTATGGTCCAAAGCAATTCAAAGCGGCTCAGAGTGATCATCCAATACCCATAGTAGAAAAAACCGGACCGGACCGGCTGGTTCAACTGGCGAACCGGTGAACCAGACATCAGTCCGGTCCGAAAAAAATAAAGTACTGGCCTGCAGTTGACCCAGTGGTGAACCGGGTCAAACCGCTCGAACCGGCCGGTTAAACCGGGAATCGGTTGACCCGGAAATATTTGAAAAAATTAAAAGAAAAAAGAAAAAAATAAATATTTGACACTTATTATATGTGATGGACATATGGTTATGTTTAATTTTTACTTTAAATTTAAATTATTGTAATATATCAATATGTATTTGATGAATATGTATATTTGAAAATGTATTTTTCAAGTAAACCGGCTCAACCGGTTGAACCAGTGACCCAGCGGTTGAACCAGTAAACCAGTGATCCAAGCCTTTCACTGAGTCAATGACCGATTCGGTTTTTTCCACTATGCCAATACCTCCAAATGGGTTGTCTTCTCTCTTCGGTGACAGGTTGCATGATCTAATTGTTTAGTCTAGTCCAATTTTAATTTTAACAACATTGCTTTCAATAATGAGTTAATGACTCAATAAGTTTTTGCAAAAAGAATTTCTAAGACTAACCTATTTGCAATAAGTAAATTATCGCTCTCTATAATAGTTTGCAATAAATTTGAGACTTTTTTATGTTATTTTATAGAATTATACTTTTTATTTATATGTTTATAATATCATTTGATGAGTTTGACCAATTTAATCAATCAATTTGTGACGGATCAAAAGTCTATTTTTTTCAATTCATTCATTGGGCTAGTTTTTAAAACATTGGATATTTAGACATGACTATAGAAATTAAAATATAAAGACTTAATTAAAAATTGATCTAAAGTATAGGGATAAGTAGAGTAACTAGACTTTTTTTATAAGGATGGGAATATGCCAAATATATATGAATTAATTAAAACTATATATTTATGCAAGCAGAAAAAATGAAAAAAAAACAAATTAATGTAGCAAATTAAATATTCCTTAGTGAGAATTCATCAATTTGCCTCCTAATTTTGTTAAAAGAAAATAAATTTATCTATTTGAATAATTATATTTAGGCTGAATATTCAAATTGGTCTCAAAAGTATGATATAGGTTTTAAATTCGTAATAAATGTTTTATTTATTTTAGATTGGTTTTATATGTTTCTTTAATTTTTCATTTCTAATAAACTAATGAATATTATCTTATGTCTCTCGTTTCAAATTTAAATACAATGATTATAAAATTATAGATTGTTTTTAACAAATCATTTCTTTATCTAGTTGAAGTTCTCAACAAATGAGGTCAAGTAAGGTCTCAAAAGTGGGTTACTCATTTCACATTTATATAAATAAAGTTGTCATATATATATACTAGGGGCTTTCCGTGCCCTAACGGGAACGGAAATATGTAGGTAACGTTTGATTTGACATTTGTAGTTATTCAATGACTAAATAGTATTATATTTCTATTATTTAAGGATTAAATCGTTAGAAGTGTGAAAATTAAAAGACTAAATAATAAGTTTTCACTTTCTTAAATCTCATTTATTACTTTCTCTCTCCCATTATCTATATAGTTAGCCAATTATCAAGTTCCACATGTTTATTTTTTATTTTTAAATTTTTAATTTAATTATTTTTGACCAACCAAAAACACTCTCACACATATAATATAGTATATATATATATATATCTCATTTTAAGTTTGAATGTGATGAATTCGAAACTATGTATTATTTTTAATGAGGTCTTTCTTTACTTAATTAAAATTGTCCACAAACGAGATCAAATTACATTATAAAAGTGAGTTTCTATAATTTTTCAATTTTTTTTCAATCCAATTGGAACCAATATAAAAGATTATAAAAATAGATAAGATCAATTAAAATAAATAAAATATTCAAAATTAATTTAAATTTTATCTGATATTCTAATGACCGATTTAAATATGGATCCTTGTATATACAAAAAATTAATTTAAATTTTTTGTAAGGGCACATGTTAAGGTTTTTTTTTCTTGTTAAGTGAGTTTTCAAACATTAAAAATTATCTTTTAAATGAATTTTCATAGATTTCAAGATATGAGATGCTCTACTAACCAATTAAAAAAAACCTTAAATTAAATAAATTCTTTAAGATATTCGGCCTTATATATAGGTGGAGCCTATAACCACAAATTGAGAGCAGATTCCTTTGTCGTTTCATGGCACAAAGTGGGTCATTTCTCAGTCCATGATATTCTTAACCATTGATAATCTAATAAACACGATAAGTACACAATCTATAATCACAGGGCAAAACCATTTCCTTTCACTATTCAAATATTTGAAATGACTAAATTTAGTTAAGTTCTTTTCTATCTTTATTATTAGATTCCCTTGTTAGTTAACATATTATGGGTATTGGTTGAATGTTTGAGCGATTTTGAATGAATTTTTTAATTGAATTATTCACGTCAATTTAAAATAATTCTTAATCAAAAGGTTAAAAATAATTTGTTTAATTAAAACAAACTAAAAAAAATAACAGTTTGGGCGGTTTGGAAAAATGGTTTAGAAGTTTAATTTTTCTATTAATCAATGTTAAAATTTTTAAAAAATGGTTATAAATAGTAAGTCAAAATTAAGGATTGTAAGAGAAATGATAATGAACTAATTAAGATTAGAGATTTGAACACCCCTAAAATATATCACACATAAAGAAAATTGTGTGCATGATTAATCATAAAAATATTTTTTTGTATGATTAATAGTAGACATAAGATAATGTAAATGAACTTAGAGAAGATAAAAGGTTAAATGCTTAAATTGATCCCAAACGTATGTTTTTAAGTTCATTTTGATGTTGAATGTTGTCATTTAGTTTTATTTTATGGTCATATCTTTATTGTTTCAAGTTCTAATGTGATACGTCTAGAGTTATTTGTTGCTTTTGACAAATATTTTCTTTATCTGATTGGAATCATTAATAAACAAGATCAAATCAGGTCTCGAAAGTGAGTCACTTCTTTCATAATTAAATAAGTAATATTGATCATATTTATCTTATTTCAAGTCTAAATATGATAAATTCATAGCTATGAGATACTCTTAATAAGTTATTTTTCAGCTTAGTTAGAACTATCATAAAATGATATCATAAAATGATATCAAATCTGGTTCGGAAGGGAATTTAAAACTGAAAAATAAAAATTATAAAGTATTAATCATTTTTCTGCCTAAGTAAAATTGTAATTAGAGTATTAGACCCACGTTGAATTTTAAAGATTGAGGAATATGCTCAAAAGTCAAAACTTTTCTTTGCAGTCTAAAATAGCTCATGACATAAATATCATGCTTGTACTATCGCATCTTATATCTTATTATATGACATTATAATGATATATAAAAGACAAAAGCGTATATAATATTGTATTAAACATTTCCCCTTTTTTTGGCCGGAAAATATCTCCTCAATTTTGCTCACAAGCTTTAAATTTTCTTCACAATGTTATTATATTATAACATGAGAAATTCATGATTTTAAAAAGAACAAAATATAGGAGTTATAAGAGTGCAAACCAGTAAATCACCAAATATAGAATTCTACATTCTGCGATTTTACAACATGCAAGACAGCTAATTAATTGGAGGGAATGATTCAAAAGGTTCATTTAGCATAATATTATACTTTTTCAAAACGAAGAAAAGGTGATTAATTGGAACAAGAATGTTGAAAGCTCAAACCTTTAGAATAGGCAATCTCAATTTAAAAAATCAAAAGCAAAAGAGAAATGGTATATGGGAACATTAAAACAAAAATTGTAATATGAGCTTAAATTGACCTGAAATAGGAAAGGGAGACTATCAAAAGAGAAAGCCGTCATGTCATATGATAAAATTGATAATTTAAAGGTCAGAAAGTCAAAATCTACCAAAAAGAAACCAACTAATGCTTTTATTGGTCTTAATTCCAACACTGTGTATTCCTATTGGGATCACAAGTCATAATAGTTGAATCTGAATTCAACGCGGAGGTCTTGTTTCAACTTCACACATATGCATCCAAAACAAATTTACCTAATCTTCCACTAACCATATGCCTATGCCACCTTATGTACTATTCTTAAGTGATCCTATTCTTGTTCCCTTTTCACATCTCCTACTTCTTTGTTTCATATTTCAAAAAATGATCTAATAATAAGTCTTTGAATTGGGATTCACTTGACAAGCGAAATTAGTATGTAGAAAGCACTTTTGATCAAATTCTCACATAACACATTTGTAGAGAATAAGCTTTGATTTGCAACTATTAGGATATGAATCATGAGACTTAATATAAGTGATAGTTATTTGTGATTTGAATCATGAGACTGTATCTACAACAAGTTATGTGATAAATTCTCTTCTCAGTTAATGATAAATTCTAATAGGATTAAAGATTAGTCATTAATTATTAATCAATAGATAGTTAAATATTAATACCTAATCACCTAAAAAAATAATAGGATCGAGATATTAGTAATTATAAAATAAATAAAATTATTCAATTTTTCCTTCATGAACCAATCACTAATTTTATGACAATGGATCCTCTGTCGAACGGCACGTCCTGCCGTTCGACAGAGACCAATCATATGGCGCCACATGTGCAGTGGCCCACACATGGCGTCACATGATTGGTCCTTGTCGAACGACAGGGCATGTCGTTCGACAGAGGATCCGTAATCTAAATTTTTTAGCCTAACCAATCACTATTTTAGACTATAACATTTGGGAGACAATGTTATTTATGAAAGATTTCTTATTAATATCCTTTAAAACATTCAATAAAAATTATCATTAGATATTTTAAAATTAAGAAATGAATAAAAATAATAATCAACATTATTATAGATTGTTATATATTATTATTTTTAGTCAATTTATAAATTATCAAAACATAACTTAGGATAGCAATTTAAACCATATTATAGTCAATATTTAGTTGGAGAATCTTTGCTAGTTTAAATGGTAGATTTTTTGGATTCATGCTAAAAGAAAATTGTTGTTGTAATTGAGTTTAATTAATGTATTATATGTACATATATTTTGTTGTTTTTTTGCCTCTTATAATATAAAAGAGACAAGAAAACTTTATAGATGGATAAAGCCAATTTCATGAAATATAGGCAATTATTATTTTCTTGTATAATAATATATGAATCATTGCAACTAAAAAGAAAGTGCCACAATTACATACACAAATTAGTCTCATTTCTCTCATGTCACGACGACCAAGAACGTGTAGAAGAAAAACCAGCACGTGTCAACGTTATAGTGCCTCTTCTTCTTCTTCTTCATCTTCAATTCTTCATCGTCTTCATTAATTTCTCAGCTTCTTCCTCCTTTGATATTCACAAATCATGAAGTCCAACCCCAATTCCTGAATCTCAATTTCCACATCATGCCGTCGTCTTCGGTGGTCGCCGTCGACCCATATCCGCCGTGGTCCGTCTTCCTTCTGGCATTCCTCTGTTTTCGCCGCCGTGCCGGAAAACGCACAACCCCTTCTTCCGATACCGAATCAAATCCTCCGCCACATCGATTCTCGTACTCCCTTCTCCGAACCGCCACCGAATCCTTCTCGAACCGGGTCGGCCACGGCGGGTTCGGGCCGGTTTTCTCCGGTTTGCTTCCTCCGACGCAAAAACCCATCGCCGTCAAACTCATGGACGCCGCCGCCGCACAAGGCGAGCGAGAATTCAACAACGAGCTCTTCTTCGCTTCGAAACTCTGGTCCGAACACGTCGTCGTTCCGATTGGCTTTGCTTCCGACAGGACTCGCCGGAGATTCCTTCTCGTCTACGAACTGATGCCCAATGGGAATCTTCAAGACGCGTTGCTCCGACGGAAGTGCCCGGAGCTCATGAATTGGAAGAATCGCTTCGGTGTCATTATCGACATAGCCAGAGGAATTCAATACCTTCACTCCTGTGACCCACCGGTCATTCATGGGGATATCAAGCCGAGTAATATTCTTTTAGATTCTTCTTTCTCCGCGAAAATCGGCGATTACGGACTCGCCCGATTGAAATCGGAATCCCAGAACACTGAAAATGGTAGGGTTATTGGAATTGACGATTGCGAAACAGAGAGTGTAAATACCGGAATACCCATATCGGAGACAGAGGCGTCGCCGTCGAAATTGAAGAAAAATGGCATCGGCAGAGGATTAAGGAGCAAATCGGTGAGGGATTGGTGGTGGGGGAAGAAAGACGAAGACGAAGAGACAGAAATTTCAGAAATTAAGAAAAAGAAAACCAAGAAGGAAATAGAATGGTGGAGAGAAGAATACTGTGAGAAGCTATCGAAGAAGAAGAAGAAGAGAAACAAAAAGGGATTTAACAGTGAAGACGAAGAATCATGGCACAGTGAGAGAAAGAATAGCAAAAAGCGTAACAGTATGGATTGGTGGTTCGACGGGCTTAACAGAAATAACAGCCAAGATTCGTTAAGCGGAGAAATTAAGAGTAACGGAATTAGCAGCACGCCAAGCATGAGAGGCACAGTTTGTTATGTAGCTCCAGAGTATAACAACAATAACAATGGCGGCGAAATTACAGAGAAATGCGATGTGTACGGATTTGGGGTTTTATTACTTGTCATTGTCGCCGGAAGACGGCCGTTGGAGGTGGTTAACGGTGGCTCGCCGTTGTCGGAGTTACAGAGAGGGAATCTATTGTACTGGGCTCGCCATTGCGCGCGAAACGGGAAGTTAACGGAGCTTGTTGATCGGAGATTGATGTTGACGATGAAGGAGAAAGAGGAGGCTCTTCTGTGCATTAAGGTGGCTTTATTGTGTGTTGTGAAGTCGCCGTCGAAGCGTCCTTCGATGGAGGAGGTTGTGAGAATACTGTGTGGAGAGGCCGAGCCGCCGCAATTGCCGGCGGAGTATTCGCCGTCGTGGTCGCCGCCGGTGCCGACTCTGTTTCCGTTTAAGTCTCGGAAAAATGATGAGTGAGTTTTTTCATTCATAGTGTAGTGATTGATTGATTTTGTATGTATATTAACTAGGCTTTGCAGAAAAATGTTGCTATTTTTTGTTTCTGTGGATCATGAATTCTTGACTGTATTGCTCAGGCAGTGTACTTAGTAGAGATTACACAAGTTCTTGATTTTCTGCTCAAGAAGGAAAAAGCATAGTAATACATCATATACACACAATATTATTGCATGATGCATGGCTTGATTTAATAAAAAGTTTGATTAGCAAATCCACAAAAAAAAATTAAAAATTGAGAAAACCTATTTTTTGGTCCCTCAATTATTATTGAGTCAATGATTTAGTCCTTAAAGTGTAAGAAAATACAAATCAGTCCCTGAATTTTACACCACCGTCAATCTTTTGATCATTGAATTGTAGAGAAATATGAATCAGTCCTTGAATTTTACCACCGTCAACCTTTTGGTCCCTAAATTATAGGAAAATACAAATCAGTCCCTGAATTGTACATCACCGTCAACCTTTTGGTCCCTGAGCTTATTCATATTTTTCTACAATTCAGGGACCGATTCGTATTTTTCTACAATTCAGGGACTAAACTGTTGACCCAATAACAATTCAGTGACCAAAAAGTAGATCTCATAAAAGTTTGATTGCCAAAAAGTGAAATAACAAATAAGGAAGTACAGCTCTCTTATATAATTTAGAGTTTGTTTACCCTAATTTTATTATTATCTCATCTATCACCAAATATATATATATATATATATATACACTAGAATGGGCACGCCAATATTAGAGCTGTCAAAATGGGTTCTAACTCGTGGGTTGGACCCGTTTAACCCGCAAAAATGGTGAGCCGGGTTGATGCAATCTTGGCTCACCAATAATTTTAACCCGTGTGGGTTGGCTCACCTAACCCGCGAGCCATGGTGAGCCAACCCGGTGAGTTGGTGGGTTGGCTCACCAACCCACCATGTAAAAAAAANATAACATATATTTCTTTCATAGACCAAACTACAATAAAAATTTATGTCCCAAAATATGTAAATGCTATAATTGACTCCTACAACAATTCAATCTATTGTCATATACAGAATAAAACCAAACCTATTTTTTTTTCTACACATTTTTATATAGTCATTTATCATAATCGGGATTCCGTACAACGCACGGGTTTCACCCTAGTATTTTTTTAATATGAACAAGGGAAAAATAGCTTATAGTAATGATAATAATGATAAAGATATGTCATCAGAATTATTTCAAGTGACAGTTACTTTAACAAAATTGCACAATTGTCATTTGCTAAATAATCAAATTTTTGGGATTAATTTATGATTCATATCTATTGAAATAATGTTTTGCAAATAACTTGAACTCATATGAGTTTATTTGCATTTTAACATTAAGGATTTATAAAAGACCACCCAAGAATAATAACAACAGATTCCTCCCCTGATTTTGCTATTTGCAGTGCAGCACCAATATTTCCTATTGTCTCTTAATATTATATACTAGGGGCTTAGCGTTAATGTTTGAATTGATTTAAAATTAAAAATTATGTAAGTTTTTATATTGATAAATGAGTAAGTTTGAGACCAATTTGAAGTTTCCTGATACATTTGGGACTAATTAAAAATTTTAACTTAATGAAAATGAACATGGGTGATTTTTTTTTACATAAGAATGAACGTGGGCTAGCTAGAGAAAAGTGGGTGATTTTTTTTTCTTTTTTAATTTTTTAATTCAATAATTTTGACCAACCATAAAGGAGTGAAGCCATATAATATAGTATAGACAGATATAGATATATAATAAGATATCTAGTATTACAGTGATATAAACACATACTTATATATAGTTTATCTCACTTGTTATATTACACCTCTTTGTATATTGTTGACCAAACTATTCCCAGGATTCTTAAATTACAGGGAAAGGGATAGTTTCATGTATATCCCAAAATTTGTTTTGATATCAATTATATTTCAAAATTTTTATATTTATTCAATTTCAAGTCTAACATGGTCAATATTATTAACAATAAATATTTCGTCAATAGCTTTTTTTAGTATAATTGACACAAAATGTAAATTTTTTTTTGGTACTACAACAATTGGGATGATAAAACCATTTCCTCCGCAGACAAAATTAAAGAATGAACTCTTAGTGGACACATCCAAAAAAGAACAAGAAAAGCCTTAGCTAGACTTGAGGGCATTCAAAAAAGCTTTCAACAACTACCATAAACCATACCTGAGCGAAAAAAAAAACTTAACCAAATACTGTACCAAGAAGAGCTTTTATGGCTCCAAAAGTCAAGATATGAATGGTTTGGTTCAAGGGGATGGAAACACCAAATACTTCCACACAAAATCATCACTAGGAGGCATAAAAACATGTGCATATTTTAAAAAAAATCGAAGAGGGGAGTGGCTGGAAGACCCCACTGCCATTAAAACAAAAACCCTACTATATTTTTTTGAGTTGTTTCATGAAGACTGTTAAGTCAGTTATTCCCAAGTCCCAAGTCCCAACCCTAAGATAAGTTTCAGGAGATTGATCCTGAGAAACTCGCTAGCCTTGTGAGTCAAAAAATTGCCCTTTTCTCTATTAAAGGCATGAAAGCCCCCTGATGATGATGGTCACCGTACTGTGTTCTATCGAAAATTTTGGAATATAGTGTCCAAAAGCATGATGGAAATCATTAATGATATTTTTCCCTGGAAAACTTATAGATGTGACTCATTGTGAACAGGCTTCAAGAGTTTATGCCACTTTTTTTTGCTCCTTTGTGAACTAGTTTTGTCTAGACCTGTTTAAAATATGGGCTGAGCTTTTAGATATGTTAACACACAAAAGTGAACCAAGTCTATTTTTAATCGGGCTGAGCTCAACCCATTTTGTACAAATATGGGCTCACTTTTATTCTTGCATTATCATTTTATCCAAACATCAATCCAAACTCAACTTGGATGTTGAGATGAGAGGAGATGAAAATGTATTGGTGTTATGTAGACATGTTGATGGGCTAGGCTTGGGTAGCTCCCATGTCCCTGAATACATATTATTTAGGGACTAAAATGAAAACTTTAAAAAAAAATTTGGGTCAATATGTAATTTTTGAAAAATTTGTTATGGTTAAAATTACAAAATAGCTCCAAAGGGTACTAAAGTGTTAATGGAGAATACCACAGGGTACCAAAGTGTCAAGTTTCAAACCATAGGGTATCAAAGTGAAATAGGGTCAAATTACAAGTACCAAACTATAATTTACCCTAAAGTTTATAGATCTATGATCTCTAAAATAAAACTTATATCATTAAAAAAATACCACGTATGAGAGAAAAAGAGACATATATAAGAAAAGAAAAATACAAAATAACTTGCAACGATACCATTTTAAATCAAAAACTTGCAATTCATTACGAAAAAAAAGACATATATATCAAAATAACTTGCTAAGATTTCACTTTTTTAAGAACCCAACTCAAACCAACAATTAATAAGTTGGTTCACGTCAGGTTGAGTGGCATTAAAAAACACATCCGAATACAATATGCAGGAAATAATACAATGAAGATTAAATGATATTTATGTCATTATGTGCTCACTCCTACCACTATTAGCTCGTATGTCTAAAAGAGATGTAATTTAACCCTTAATATTATCAGAAAATTACAAATAGGTCCAGGATATATATTATTTAGGGACTAAAATGAAAACTATAAAAGAATTTTGGGACTGTTTTGTAATTCTTTCTTATTTCCTATATTTTTCAAAAATTATGTTTTGACTGCAAATTTTTTTATAGTTTTCATTTAGTTTGCCCTTAGATAATATGTATCTAGGTACCTGTTTGTAATTTTCTAGAAATATTAGGGGTCAATATGTAATTTTTGCAAAATTTGTTATTGGAGGTCAATTTTTGCAACTTAGCATATGTGGTGTTGTGAATGCCACGACATTCCTCTTGATTGGGCTAAATTGTATGTGTAGTGTTCAGTAGTGTTTGGGTATTTGATTAATTTGGGTATCTAGTGGGTAGACTCATTTTAAACCCAAATCTCTTTTATTACTTAATGGATATTATCTTATAGGCTTGGGCCCAAGTAGTCCATGAACAACTTGGGCCCATGAGCAGGTCTATTGTTATGATTTGAGAGAAAATGATGTTAAATAGGATGTAAAACTATATAAAGAGGTATGTAATGATTGTCGTTGGTTGAAATAAGTTTATGGATTTTTTTTAATTTGTAGAGGGGTAGAAATGGTAAGAAATAATGAAATGAGATGGAGATAATGAGATGAGATGATAGATGTTTGGTTGTGGTTTGAATAAAATGATATTGAGATGAGATGATCTTGGAAAGTGTGAGGATAAAATATTTATGGATTATGGTTTTTGGTCCATCTCATTGGATGAGATGATGAGCCAAAATGAAAATAACATTAAAATTATTTTATGAATACAATTTGGTCCATAAATTTGTATCGGTCCCAAAGATGTGTATAAGATAAATCGAGACCCATAGAAAATTGCAACCATCAATAATTGGGTATATTTATGAAATTCAATGACAAAAACATAACAAACAATATCTTGGGGACCATAATGCAAATAACATGGAAATTATTGTAAATGTACAATTTGGTTCATAATTTTGTATGGATCCAATGAATCGGTCCTTAAAATGTGTAAAGTATAACTCGGGTCCTATATAAAATCGCAATCAGCAATGATCCGGTCTATTTTTGCTACTCAAGTACACAAAAAAATCGAACAACTGTTTGTGGACCAAGATGCAACTAATCTCGTAGTCTGATAAACAAAACCAGAAATAGTTTTATTACCGAAACGAAACAAATCACATAGTTTAAGGACTAGCCTGACAACAATGCCAACAAATGAGAAGATAAAAAATTATTTTAACTCTTTTGAATTTTTACACAAAACTTTATAAGATATATTAAAAAAAAATAGGGATTGAATTGTACAATAGTGAAAAACATATAGGATTGTTGCAGTTTGGACTCGAAAATATAACATCTCGTAGTTTGAGTAAAAAATCTAAGTAGAAATAATTTTATAACCGAAACGAACTGATCACATAGTTTGGGGACTAGACTGCCAACAAATGTGAATATAATTACTTTTTTCAATTTTTTATTTTATTTTATTTTTAATAAAATGTAATAACAGGACTAGAAGAAGATTGTACCTTAAGAAAAATTTTTGGATTCATTAATATATTTTATTGAAACAAATAGAAGAACATTGGGACAAAAAAATAACAACATTGCAATTTTCTGGCTACCCATGATTCGAACCGGAAAAATAACAGACACGTGGAAACTTGTGTATTTTCCCAACAAAAAAATAACCGTTATTTCTCCATTATCAATAATGTATAATCATCGGATGATGTTGGACATGAATATAGAACAAAAAATAGTTTGAGGAAAAAAATTAAACAAAATATAGTTTTAGGAGCCAAAGAAATTGAGCTCATAGTTTGAGGACCAAAATGTCTATAAAAGTGAAGATAATTGATTTTTTTCCTTTATTTTTTCAAAAAATGCAGTAAAGAGAATAAAAGAATATTGTAATTTGAAAAATAATTTAGGGATTCAATTATATATTTTATTTAAAACAAATAGAGGAATATTGTGACTAAAAAAAATAACAACATTGCAAATAGACAAAAATAATTTTTGTTTAATTAAATTAATATAAATTATATATAATATATTGTTATAAATAATTAATATTTGTGAATATTCACAAGTGTCTTTTCATATCTCCATGTATAGAAGTTTGTAATGTCCTTTGTAATTAAGTCGATGATCTTTAGTTTCTTGTGTACATGAANGAGAGAAAATTATAAGTGTAATAAATGAGGGTATGTAAAATTACTATTTTGCCTAATTGTTTTTTTTATATTTGTATTAGAGTATATGTAATTATAGGTTTATGGGTAGAGATACTTTAGCAATTGTAAGAGAAAATGAGATGGTAAAATGGATGAGATGAGAGCCAACCAAACACCCAAATATTATTTTTCATTCAATCCATATCTATATCTATATAATTCAACAAAACAATGACCACATTTGCACACATGTCATGCTCTGGTGGAGAGTAGCTTCCTTTTTCCTTTTCTCACTCGCAATTTGTAGCTGACACGTGTCTTTTCTTTTTCTTTTTCTTTTTTTCTATTTCTTGATTTTTCACATCTGATTCTGCCTTGCCAACGATCACCTTGCTTTTTCTCCTTCAAACTGGCGCTGATTTCAAATTTGAGGATGCACTTCAAATTTCAAATTCATCTATCTCATCAACATTCCTCTTTTCATCTCTCTCATCTTCCTCACCTACCCAATTTCTTTTTGAGCATTCCATCGTCAAAGCCAAATTTTCATTTTCATCATCCTCATTCACTGGCTCCTTCATTTTTACACTGCATTTGTTTTCAATCTTCGAACTTGTCGGCAACCTTCGAACTTTCTGGCGACCTTCGAACTTTTCGGCGACCGTTGTCTCGGATTCCCTTCGACATCGTCATTACTCACGTTGTCGTTGCATCTCCACCGTCGTTTCCGGTAAGCTTCTCCAACGACCTTTCATCACTGCTTATTATTCACATTGTTGTCGATTTTGGTTTTGATTTTGGCATGTCATTGTGAAACACTGAAAATGAGAGAAGTTTTATGGAACATTTTGCTTCAATGGTATAAAGTTAATTTTTTGGGGGTTTGTAATTGTTCTTTCGATGATGTTGTTTTCGATTTTGGGTGTGATTTCTTCTTTTGTTCATGTTTGTGTCGCTTTGGAGTTCTTCTTATTAATCAAATGTTTTTCGTTTTGGGTCTGATTTTAGCATTTCATCGTCATACACTGAAAATGCGAGAAGGTTTGTGGAGGAAGTTGCTTGGTAAGTTTCTTTTTGGTTTGTAATTGGTCTTTCTGCACAAATGAATGCCTAGAGATAGAGATGTGTAGAAATGTTGAATTTTACTTTTTAGTTGTTATTCTTTTTGTTATCTTTCAGTTAGGTCCTCTTTCTGTTATAGTTTTGGTTTCTTTTGTTAGTTTTGAGGCTATCCTGTATCAGAGTTATAAATAACTCATTTTTTTTGGTAGAAATAAATAACTCCTTTTAGTTGAATCAAGCATCCTTTTTGGCAATTACCATTTTGCACATGGTATCAGAGCAAACAAAAAGTGGTTAAATAAAGTTGTTGAATGATGCATCCTCATAATTCCTAGCTTGAGGGGGTGTATCGTATCGCATTTTTGAATAAAGTAGTATTGCATTTTTTAAGCTAAATAGTTGGATCACAAGCATACATTATATGCTCTGAACTATTATAATCTTTTTTGTGGCTGTGCAGTTTCTTTTGGTTTTAAGTAAGTGGATGAATACTATTCTAGCTCAAACAGTGATGGATTCAATAAAACATGTTCAGACTCCTAGCACAGGTAAAAATTAACATTATATAATTGATTTCTTCTATAATTGATTTCAAGGGAAGTCTAATTTTGTTTTCTTAATTTCAAATTTCCACTTTGCCCTTTTCTTCTTTGTAGCTAATGGGGACAGGTTGTGGCAAGATGCAGGGAACATGGTGTATCTGATAAAAGAGCTCGACGGGACTACTGGGCAGGTCAGACGAATTTTAATTTTTGTACCATTTATTTCAAGTTTGAATTGTAGTTTCCATCTGATGCCAAATCATTTTTAATAGAGATTGATGTAGTTGTGTCGTTATAGTGCTGAATGTAGTTTATAAGTTATTTGTAATATAGTACTGGATCTGTTTTGGTCTTATGGGGTCTTGATTTGTTTGGATATCTATTTTTCATGTGGTTGGTGATTTTTTTAAGCAAGGAAGCAAGGCTTATATATGCATGGAGTATAAATTGGCTGCAAAAGACGTCCACATGTGTGGTGGTAATGACTGAAAATATTAATTAGCACTTTATTAGGAGTGAAAATCTACAACAAATTATAGATTGTTTGGGTTTAGCTATGTTATGGCGCGATTATGATGTTATCTTAGTTAAAGCATCATAAAATTTACCTGCTTGGTGATAAGTAATGGAAATGAATTAATCTTCATTATGTAATAAAAGTTAACCAAAAAAATATCAAGACAAAAATTATTAAATTCCACAGCAGACTAAACCTAATGAATTTGAGATAGTACCCCAAAGTAAGATAGCTTCCATTCCTTCCCTTTAGCTTCCCTATTGTGAATTTTGATGAGATTCCTTTTCACTTTATTCATTGCATACATAATTGTTGGGAATCCTAGGCGCCTAAGGCAGCGGAAGCAAAAATAAAATAAATTAAAAAATGCCTAGGTCCTATGATTCCCGAACGGATCCGCTAGCAGAATTTAAAACTTTTGGTTAATGTTATACCTCAGAGTTTCAATTCGATGGTTGAACGGGGCGAGTTCCACGGAGTCCACTCCCAGAGTACTCCCTCTGCCAGTAATCCACACGAACAGTTTCTTTGAACACCGAGGTGCTAGCCTCCAATTCATTTCTCCAAAAGAATCTGGGACCAATCTACAGACCTCTGATTTCAAGAACTCCTTCTTGAATCAGCAACTGAGGTGGCGCTTAGAAGAATCCCCCCACAAGAACTCCTTCTTGCCTATTCTTCTCTCAAAACCCTAACTTTAGAGCTAAAGTCGAAATTCTCTAACTCTTAGAGAAAGTCGACTTTCTCTATGTGTGTGCAAAGGAATATTTTCTCTCTC